>LOEQ01003622.1:113866-123961 GCA_001685075.1 Bramus lutescens | reverse complement strand
ATCTATCTATCTATCTATCTATCTATCTATCTATCTATCTATCTATCATCTGTGATGTATTTCTCTCTTCCATTGTTTAATTCTGAAGCCACCAGTTTAATAGACACAGGCGTTTTAGCAAGGGTTTGAAGAGTTTGCCAGAGCTGTAATGAAAACTAACCTGTAAGATGAGCGCCCTCTGCTGCCACGTGTAGGGAATAGCTTACTTGTCTGGCAATATCCTTAAATGGCAATATAATAATGTTTAAATCTATTAAGACAACAAGCATCTGTATCCCTGCCAGTATCCTCAAGATTTTTCATGTGTTGTAAGAATCAAGGTTTCTGCATTTAAACCAAGTCTATTCAACTTGCTTTTATTTATTGAGTGGCATCCAGGAGGGAGAAACAACGGACCACAGTTTGTTGTATTGGCTCTTCTTGGGAGATCCAGAAGGGTCTTCAAGTGTTCAATAACAATTACACTTCAGCTACAACTCATAGCCATAATGGACACATTCACTGAGCATGAAATGGATTGGTCCTACCCTGCCAGTGGCCAGTCTGGGTGTACTAAATACAGACACGGGGGCTGGGATATAGCTCAGGTAGTAGAGTGCTGGCCTAGCACGTACAAAGCCCCGAGCTTGAACCTTGGCACTGCATGGACTAGAATGGTGACACAGGCTTGCAATCCCAGGAGATGGAAATGGAGAATCAGATGTTTGAGGTCATCCTGCTCAACAAAGGGAGTTTGAAGTCAGCCTGAGATACAAAAATAAAAAAGGGCTAAATAAGACGTGAGTGACAGCACAGTCCCGGGTGTTATTCTAGAAACTTCCATTTATTCCCTGCATTCTTGTCTGCTTTCCACATATTTGCAGAATCTGGCTCTAGTTTGAGGCCTTTGGTATTAGCTCTCCCTCTTCTCTGATATATAACTCCCTCCTTCCCTCCTTCTTTCCCTCCCCTCCTTCCTTCCTGCCCTCCTCCCTCCCTTTCTTTTTGAAGCAGTGTCTCTCATTGGCCTGAAGTTTGCCAGTTAGGTTAGGTTGGTTAGGTTAGGTGAGCACAGCGTGCTAATACTCCGTCTTCCCAGCACTTCAATTTCAAGCGTGTTGCATACCATCACATCTGACCTTTGTGTGTGGTTCTGGGGAACTGAATTCAGGTCATTGTGCTTGTAGATGAAAATGTGATGAGCCATGAATTGATCATTGTTGAAGCCGGGAAACAGGCACATAAATGACTTCATCATTCTATTTTTTTATTTGCATCTGTGCTTGTGTGTGTGTATACATTTACACACATGTGTGTTTTCACAAGTGTGTGAGTATGGAGTCCAGAGTACTCAGATATCAGCTACTTTGTTCTTTTTTAAAAATAATATCTCTTATTTAATAGTGTCTCTCATTTAGAATTTCCTCTAAAGCTTGTAGCTGTTGACTGTCTGCTTTGGGCTCTGCTATGTGGCTATTACCCTTCTCCCTGTCTACCCAATTTGCTTCCCCTTGCTGACCTTGGCTTCCCAAGGCCGAGGTGTGAGGAAGTGAGAAAGATGAAGGGATTGTAGTTGTTACTAATGGTGGCCTTGAACTCTCATCCTGGCTAATTTTAAGCATGGATCTTCTCCTGAGTGTTCTCATTTTCCTTGCATTTCAGGTTCAATTCTGTTTCCCCAAAGACAGATGATGTACTTTAGAATGTGGCATTATTCAGAAATAAAATCTTTGCAGACACGATAAAGTTAAAAGGAAGTCATCTTGCATTAGGATGGGCCCTAGATTCAATGACTGATCTTCCTAAGAACACTAAATTTGGAAGCAGAAAAAATACACAGGAATGGAAGGCCATGTGAAAATGGAGGCAGAGAGTCATTTGGTCACAAGCTGGTGAGTGTCTGGTTTGTGGGCGGCCATCAGACATTGGAAAGAGGCCAGGAGAGATTCCTTATACCATCTCTGGCAGGGACAGGCCCTGCTGACACTCTGATTTGTGCTGTCTAGCTTTCTCGGCTGTGAAACAAATTTCTTGTTTTACACAACACAATTTGGGGGCCTTCGCTATAGAGGCCTTAAGAGATGGACACAGCCTAGTTCACAAACCCTCAGCGCTGGAGTCGCAACCTCCTGAAGACAATGTGTTCTGTTCCTAAGCTCCCTGCTGCAGCCAAATCATTACCCTTACAGGACTTCAAAGGCTCTGCCCCCACCCCTCCAGTTTTGTCTTCCCTGTGCCTTTCCTGGCTCAAGGAATTCCTTGTGCCCCTTTACCACATCCATTCTGAGAGGGCTAACAGGCTCTTTTCAGCGCAGAGGGCTCTCTGACTCATCCACAAAGTAGTTATCCAACTGGGTTTTTTTTTTTTTTCCACTCCAAGTTCCCTGGTTAGTTCCCTGTTTGTAAATTTGTTAGTCCTCTGCATTCTCTTCTCAATGATTATGGAGCGCACACCAGGTGGTAGGCCAAGGCCCTTCTGTGACTTCCCCAGCAGTTAGCAAGCATGCCCCTGGCTCTGGAAATTTTTTCCAGTGATATTTTAGGACTCTTCTCTCACCAAGGCTTTTCACATCCTTACTCTCTTGGGGGTTGGGGGGGGCGGGTCTAAGAGCCGATGCTGACCACTGTAGAGCTCCCCCAGGTTAATCTCAGTAGCTGAAGAAGAGCCCATAAAAATGTCCTGCTTCGAAGTTGTTCTTTTGTTCAGTGAGCAGCACCATACTGCACATGGTAAAATCAAACAGCTTCATTGTGCCAAGTGTTTCCTGGAGATCCTTTGGGGACTGTGCATTTCGCCATTCGAAGGTTTCATCCAGCTCCCTGGGAACGTTTTCTGCCACCTTTATTTTAGTGGCAATACTATGGTTCTCCTAACTTTTGTCTTTTTGTGTCATAAGCAAACTGAAACAGACTTATCTTTGGTGTGTGTGCAGTTGCTTCTCTGAGTTAGAGAAAGGTAGAAGGGCTGAGTCACAGGCCATAAACCGAAAGCTTCTAATTGATTCTGCCTGCAGCTTGCTATGTAGCTGGTTTGGCTCCTTGAGCCGCCCACCAGTTCTGGGATTTTTATATGGGTTCTGGGAACCAGACTCAAGTCATCAGGCTTGCAAAGTCATCCCCCCCCAATTCTTCCTGTACACCAGAAATTGGGAAGTTGAAAAGCAAGTAAACAAAGCCCTACATTTTTATGCCGTATTGCAAGAGGAGTTATGGGTGCAGATCAGGTTCCACAAACAGGATGCATGCACTGGAGACCAGGTGGTGGGGATAAGGTAGAGACATCTTTTAGTTGCTTTTTTGAACCTAGGCCACACATGGGCATAAATTGAGTTTGCTTCCTTCCCACCCTGGAAGTGAGTGGCATGCAGGTGCCACGGACTCCAGTTTCACTGATTCCTATTTGATCCAGCATGTCACCTGTGTGGGGTTTTCCTTACACTCAGTACTTCCAGGGTCAGCACCTTGATCTCTTGGTTTTCTACCTTTCTAGTTGGGATAGGTGTGGCTGGGCTCCAGGTGGCTCAGTTCTGCAGCGTTCTGGGTGTCGCTCCTGGGGCTGTACCACACGGCCTCTGTCTTTCAGCCGGTTTCCAGATATTAAGTCCCATCCCACATACAATCCGTAGGTGAGGTGTGCTTTCTGTATTGACCTGGCAGAAGCAAGCTTCCCACAGGCTTCTTTTTCTACTTCTCAGTGATGGGTAAGAGCCATAATTGATGGCTTCGGCTTCCCTGTGGGTAAATCAGGTTGAGAAAATCTTGGCATTTAGCACAAGAGGTTTCCACATTATATATGAACTGAGAGTGGGAAGAGGCGATATTATGTTTTAAGAGATCTCCAGAATAAGTCTATACCTTGGCTCTGGCATGTCTCTGTCCCCTTCCCGACAAATGTCCTCTGTTAAAACCTTCCCTCCCTTGGGACTGAGTTTCTTCAGCTTTATAATAATGAGTTCCAGCTATCTTCCAGGGCTGATTTTAGCTCTGGTCCTAGAAAATCATTGTGTGTGCTACTCGCCAGAGGGCTTCGTGATAAACAACCTCGCCCAACAAAGCAGCAGCATCTTCACAAATGATTCACTCACCGCGTTTGCTCCTCAGCCTGCTGGGCCACAGTAGGCACCAAGGTTGCTCGCTCTGTCTGCTTGCTGTTCCACTTTCTATTAATAGTAAATTGATGTAAAATTGCCGTTCCTGAGATTTGGAGATGTTGCCATTAGAAACAGGTTCAATTCATCCACATAACCATTAAAACATCAAGATAAATGTCATAATGAAAATGGTAGTTTGTTTTTAGAGAGAGTAGACATTACCCTTTGAAGGCTTGCTCCAAAGGTATATGTATATTATTGCCAAGGCTGGGTGTAGCCTGAGCTAGCCGTGTCTTCAGCTCTCAGGGTCGGACACCAGATGGGGAGTCTGAAGTGCACACTGTTTGTTCTTCACCACCTGCCTGCAATTGTATTACAAAGGAATACAAAGGACTCATGATTAGCGCCAGATAAAAGCACCTTACTCCTACTGCAATTATTTTCTTCCCGTTGAGGCCCAGAGAAATTATATTACTTTCCTTCAAAGCACTTCATTTGCTTTCAGAAATAGTTTCTACTCTTGGCAATTTCTCTCTCTCTTTCTCTGTCTCTGTGTCTCTCTCTGTGTGTCTCTCTCCCTCTCCCCCCCCTCTTTATTTCTTTCAAAACAAGGCCTTGATAGGTAGCTCAGGCTGGCCTTGAATTTATAGAAATTCTCCTGCCTCAGCCTCCCAAGAACTAGGATGACAGGTATGTGCGTCCATACTCAGTTTGCCTGCTTGGTTTTCCTTCTTTCCTTCCCTCCTTCCCTCCTTCCCTTCTTCCCTCCCTGTCTCCCTTCCTTCCTCTTTACTTCCTTCCTTCTAGCTTTATTGGGATCTACTGTACATACAATAAAACTCACCCATTTGAAGTATACTGCTTGGTAAACTTGGATGATCGAATGCAGGCATTTAACCTCTGTCACTTCCAAGCTGGATGTGGAGTGCGACTGTCCTGAAAGGTTTTGTCATTCCCTTTGCCAGCATGTCTCCCCCACACTGCTCCTAACCCCACATAGGCACCAACCTGCTTTCTCTCAATGCCATGTAATTTTACAAAGAGGGGATCATATTTCATGCATTTAGTCTTTTTATACTACTTTCATCTAAATTGAGATCTTTGATGTTTATCTGTGTGCTTGTATATATTACTCCATCCATTTTCTTGTATATTATTTTACGATATGGATATACCATGATTTGTTTTCACTTACCAGTTTGTAGAAATTTGGGTTGTTTGGTAATGCTTTTTTGCAAAAACATCGACAGCATTGTTCAAGTGAGAGTTCTGCTTTCTAATGTGCCTGCTGACATTTGGTTTCATCTCTTGAGTCTGTGCCTGCTTTAGCTGGAACAGCACCAGTGTAGAAGTCATATTTGGAACAGTCCTAAACAGCATAGAGAACTCGTTTCTGGCCAGGGATAATCAAAACAGCAGATTCTTATACAAAGCTCCCTTGAAATTAAGAAAATGATACAACTCTTAACTCTATGGCTATTAATGCATTTTGTTTTAATGCCAATGTTAGGCATTTAAAAATATGAGAAATACTTTAGGTTCTTTTTACCCCCTAAAATGATTTGTATTATTCGCCAGTGAATTTAAGACTTGCGCTGACCTGTCTGCATATACTAGCCCCAGTAAAGGAGTCAATGACAGACCTAAGTACAAATACCACCAAAGTTCAACTTCTTTAACCAACAAGTGTTACTGGGATTACTATAAAACATTGATGACTCAGACAGCTGTACCACCAAAGCTCACCCCAACACGGGTGATGGTTCATGAAAGCTAAAACTTGGAGCTCACTGTACAGCGCGCAGGTAGCTCAACAGACTGGAGAGGGTCTCTTCAAGGCAAGCCAGTTGTTTAATTCTCTTCAAATCAGTTCAACTTGTCTCTTCAATGTAGCTTGGCTGGTCTGAATGTTTCCCAGTCATTCCTGTTGCTTATAACTGCTTGGTTGGGGGGAACTCAAGGAATCTGGTCAGTTTCGGGGAGTTCCTGTAGCTTGAGAGTTGCTCGCCTTCTGAACTTAACAGACAAAATGTTTCACCCCTCCTTAGAACTTACTGTGACTTAGAGAGCTTCACCTCCAAGGTGGGTGCTTTTATCCAGAAAGAAATTGCTACAAAACACCACAAGCACCATTTTAATGGATTGCATTTGACTGTGTTGGATGGGCATAGAGCCAGATTGGGAAAAAGAGGCAGTGATGTATGTACAAGCTGGGGATGGATGGGTACACAGAGAGGTGCCTGGAAATAGATCACAGAGGGTGCTAGTTAGGAGCCACGAAGGATGGCTTATGTGACTCAAACTGTGCACACGCCTACAGTCTAAAATCTGTAAAATCTGCACTCGGCATCCCAAGGGCGGATGGGCACAGCTGTCATCTGTGACCGGAGAATACGTCAGGCTGAAATAGTCAGAAGTGTTGAAGCTTCCCTCCAATTACTGCCTGGGGGAGGTCAGGGCTGTGTGGGGTTTCTTTGCTAAGACATGCAGAGGAAATTCCATGGAAAGATGAATTCGCTGAGGAGCAATCACACCTGACTCAACAACAGGGACTCTAACGTGTAGGTCTGCCAAGAACACGCCTTCGCTGGGCTATCTCTGGGATGGCCTACAGCCATGGAAGATACTTGAAGAATAAGAGTTGCATTAGAACAGAACATACTTTGTTTTTCTCAGAAAAGATTAAGTTGGGAAAAACTGTCCCCTGAAGATTGATTTGGGACGGAAGCGAGCCCTAAGAAAGAAAGAACGCTGCTGCATTTGAAGCTGCAGCAGCTTCCTCTGCCTGCCCCTCTTTGACGCAATGATCGTTTACAGGGGCTAAAAAGATTAAAATGCCCTTACACGGCTTAGATCTGAGGCCGTCACACATCATGAATTTCAGGGGTCTTCACTGTGCATGCGTGGCTGTCTGCTCTTGTGGAAACAGCGGTGTATTTAACATTGCCTACATGCATTTCAGCGTGTAAACATCAAACAGGTGTACCTTTGGTCTGTACGTGTCCGACCGTTTGGTTTCTTTAAAAGCACCGTGACTATTCCCTACAATCCTCATACAGTTATCATTCCTGACCCTAAAAATTACCTAACCTCTAGCTGGCTTCACGTTGAAGCCCAGCTGTAAATCTCCTGGGAATGCTGGTTTGAAATCCATACGACAATGAAATACACTCTGTCATACTTACAGTCTGCTTGGCTTTTAAATTTGCTGTTTGAGTTGCTGACTTAAATTTCACACACATACAAGAAAATCATCCAGTGAATTTTGACTGAGGAGTAGGGTGGAATTTCCAATAATTTCTGAAATAACCTTAAGAACACTTATGACATTTTGTACTATATATTTGGGTGAAATGGCTTTCTTAACATTTACAATTATAAAAGCAAATTGCTGGTCAACTCTGGAAAATGATGAAGATGCTTTGTATTTTGCACCACCAAATATTTAGTTAATTTAGTTTAATTTGTGTAAAATAAATAAAGAACACCCATATCAATAATACTCAAATTTGCTTTTTTTAACAAATGATAGAATTATAGAGAGAATTGTTTAAAATTTTAAAATGACTTATCAGTAAATATTTGACTTGTATATCTATATTATATATTTATATACCTGTGGTCACATAAAAATTTCCTGGGCAAAGAGGTTGCGATGGGATAAAGCTTAAGAAGCAAATGTATAGAAAGTATTTATGATCTGAGCTAGCTGTCCATCTTCCTGTATTTCCCATCATCTTTCACTGTGCCTGCCATAGAAAACAGTTACCATAGCGACACCCTCATCATTCTTTCAGAGATCTGATAGCGGTTTTTTTTTAAATCAATTTTAACCCATTTCAATTTCTCTTTTCCCTAGAACTGCTCTTGCTGCCACCTGGCGGCCCATTGGAACCACTGGTGACTGTTTAAAGGGGTTTCTCTCTGTGTTTTAATCTGTACACTTAGAATGGCTTTAGGTTTACAGAGACGTGCAGAAACGACGCATAGAGCTTCTATATGTGACTCACTGCGACTAAGGAATTGACTCAAGGCAGTCTTAATAACTGCAGACTTCATTTAGATGTCTCGTTTCATCAACACCCTTTGACCACGTATCCAAACTCAAACACTATATTATCTTTACCTGACGTGTCCTGGACTTCTCCAGTCTGAGAAAACCCACCCTTTTTCATGCTTCAGAGGCTTGCATGGAGCACTAGTCAGGCACAGAACAGGAGGGTCCTTGTGTTTCTCTGGCATCCCATCATTCACTGGGGCTGAGGGTTTGGAGGAAAACATCACAGTTCTGAGCCCTTCTCCTTCTTGCCTCTTCTGTCAGAGACACCCAATCACAACCCGGCTCGTCACTGGTGAGGCCCACTCTGGTTCCTTGGTCGGGGTGTGTCCCCAGTCTCCTCAAGTGTGAGCTACCACACGTGTCTGTATATCCTGAAGCCCCACCAGCTCCCAGGAGGTGCAAAACTAAGCATTACCTTCTAGGGTTTTAAATAAACAAATAGAGGCAGTGGTATGTTAAAGCCACCATGATAACTAAACAGTATTTTGAGGGAGGCGCTTTGGGCTATGACAATGTCCTGTTTTGTCCACTGATTTTAGCAGCCATCTGGGAACCTCATCTACAGTAGCTATTACTGTGGTGTTCCAAAGTTGACACTGATTTCTTTATTACCTCCCCCCCCTCACCTCCATGTATTTACCGATTCAACTGTGTATCCGTTTATACCCGTAGACATGCAGTTTATGTCTTGGGCTGTCATGCAGTATGATCTTTAGTTTGTTGCTCAAATTGTTCTGGCATTGAAAGAACCACAGGGTTCTTTTGGGTTGACCTTAATGTCCTTGTGACCTACTCCCTTTGCTCCCATTCCCTGCCCTTTTAAACAGTACCCACTTTTTGATGCAACAGTAGCTCAGGCTTCGCTTTCTGTGTTTTCAGCTACTTATGGTCCCAGTGTAAAAATAAGTGGAAAATTCTAGAAATATTTTATAAGTTTTAAATTGTCCTCTGCTCTGGGTATCAGGGTGATCTTGCTCATCATTCTATATAGGACATGGATTATCCCTTAATTCAGCACATCCATGCTGTATCTATGACTATCTTGTTATCGAACCTCCACTGTCACAATATCATAGTGCTTATGCTCAAGTGACCCTAATTGTGGTCCGACACTACGTCATTGGTGTCACTGCATCCACATCATTCAACCTCATTTCATCTCATTGCTCAGTCATCGTGCCCATTCCATACCATCACAGAGGGATAAATACAGTACAGGCTGGAGGAGGGGGGAGAAGGGAGAGAGGGGACATACAGAGCAGGAGAGACAGAACAGGAGAGGGAGATACAAAAAGAAAGATTAGGTTGAGAGAGGGAGAGACAGAGACAGTTATATTCTCATGTATGTAGGCCTGTGTAGTGTACATTATATAGGTAAATTGTCATGTGCTGTTTGAAGTCACCAAGAAGTTGCCTCTAGAAACAGGCTCGCACCCTTCTCTCAGGCTCAATTTCTTTCTGCCAAGTGTCCTTTAAGACTCCTGTGTGCCAGGGAGGAAAGGATAGCAAACAGCCGAAGAGTCAAAGCATTGTGCCCTTGAGAACAGCTGGGAGGTGGACGTCCCTATTGTTTATCTGGTGACAGAAAAATGTTTGCAATGGGAAAGACAGGCTGGAAGATCCACAATGGGAGGCTCCTCAAAGAGGAGAAAGCTCAGTGGGGGAACTCCAGCTGAGAGCCTCAACTTCCCTTTGGACTTTGCTAGATGTTTATAAGGACCCCATCTGGTGATGTGACCTTCCTAGTGTTATCTGTTCCTTTCACCTGCAAGTCTCTCCCAAAGGTACGCTGTGCTCTGCCTGGGACTCTCTCATTTGGGAAGTGCAACTGGTTCTCTTAAAGGGCTTCCTCAGTTGATTTCTGCTTGGTGTTTGAGCTCCTGATTGGATGATGTTTTGCTGTCTGTCTGCCTGCCTGCCTGTCTGTCTGTCTGTCTATCTATCTATCTATCTATCTATCTATCT
>LOEQ01003622.1:58270-106319 GCA_001685075.1 Bramus lutescens | reverse complement strand
CACACACACACACACACACACACACACACATATATATACACATACACCCTAAAAGCTTCATTGTATGAACTGCATCCATTAGTAAATCAAGATTGATTTCCTCAGGGCTTTGGGAAAAGGACGGTAGCTAGTAACTTCTTTTCATACCATATCTAAGTGTTTTCTATATTGTAGAGTGAGGCAATCACCCTCTTCATTAAGGTAGGGAGTCCCCAAAAACTTGAGCCCCCAAAATCCATCTACGTGAATCATTTCCGGCGACCAGTGGTGGCTTTCCTTTCAAAGTGGAAAGACAGTACAGGCCTCATTCTCCATGCTGCTAATGGAGGCTCGGCAAAGCAAATGCCCTACTGCGCAGCACAGCGGGAGAAGAGACGATTGGGATGGGGTCCTGGCAGGGCTGCTGGACTGCAGAGTGGAAAAGGTGCATCTGCAGCCCCTCCCTCCAGGACTAGGCACCCCCACCTAACTGGGCGCTGGCCGTAGCACAGAAGGCTTTTGTACTCAGTCGCATAGAAGCAGGCCTCCAGATGCCTGGCGACACCAGAAGAATTTAGTATGCATCCTCTACTCCTTCCCCACTCTCAGGCCGGCCGCCTGGCCCACTGAGTCTGGTGTTTGCTTCAGAGGCCACAAGAATGTATATGAGGGGTCCTGCAGCTTTGCTGGTGTGGGTTCATGTGAGGCACGTCTGCTGTTTCAGTTTGGCAGATTCCAATGGCACATCATCAAAAATGATGAATCTTGTTTGGATTAGTTATTTTGTGGCAAACACTGATATTTAATTGAATTTAATAGTCTCAGAAGAACATGTTGGTGCTTTTTTCTTCAGGTGGAATGTTCTTTTCTCAGTTGATAAAAAACACGTTTAAAATAATTCTTGGGGCCAGAAATATCAACACTGTCCTCGTTTCTAAAAACAAAGAACTAAGGAGGTGCTGTCTTTGTCATGGCTTGAAATGGAGATTATAGATTCCATTTTTTTTGAACTAGGGAGTTAGCTATCTATTAAAATGCATCCTAATGTAAGTGTGAAATAATCTTCTATCATTCTGGATATCTCAGTGTTTTCTCGGGCTCATGGAGAATAGCTATTATCCATGCTGAATTCTAGCCCCCATCAAATAAAGTGCCTGCTGTCCTCTGTTCTCATGACGTGTGTTGTGCAAGGAGTCTAACTTTGTTCTGAATCTAAGTTCTCAGGTTATACTTCATCCTTCAATTCCCACTCAGATTTTTTTCATTTTTTTATTTAAAAATTTTTTTCCAAATTTTACATACCAACCCAGTTCCCCCTTCCTCTCCTTATCCTGCCCCCCCATTTCTCCCTATACCATCCTCCATCCACTCATTAGAGGGGGCAAGGCCTCCCTTGGGGCATCAACAAAGTCAGGCACACCAAGTTGAAGCGGGACCAAGCTTCTCTCCGCTGCATCAAGGCTGAGCAAGGTATCCCACCATAGGGAACAGGCTCCAAAAGAAGCCAGTTCATACCCCCGGGTAAGTCCTGGTCCTACTCACTGCCAGGGGCCCCACAAACAGATCCAACCACACAACTGCCACTCACATTCAAGAATTTAGTTCGGTCCCATGCAGGCTCCTCAGCTGTCAGTCCAGAGGCCGTGTGCTTCCACCAGTTTGGGTCAGCTGTCTCTGTGGTTTTCCCCATCTTCATCTTGACCCCCCCTTGCTCATATGGTCCCTCCTCCCTCTCTTCAACTGAACTCCAGGGCCTGAGCTTAGTGCTTGACTGGATGTAAGTTCTACGATGGCAATTAGGGTAGTAGTCACCAATTTGATTATAGGGGCAGGGCAGTTCAGGTACCCTCTCCACTATTGCTAGGAGTCTTAGCTGGGGTCATCCTAGAGGGATTTATAATACGTGCTGATTAAATTATACAATGAGAAAGCACCTTGCAGGGCCCAGAGCCTGTCATGTTCTGGGATACCAAGAAATCCACCTCTGGCTCCGGTGGCAATACCCCAGCAAGCCACTAGGGGGTGTGTGTTCAGAGAGCTCTCCATCCGCTAGGCTTCCTGGCATCAGTAGTGATGATGATCTCATGGCTCTAAGTGTGCTGTGTTGGGACAAGTGATGGGATAGCCATTGTTCTTCTGTCAAGGCACACATCTATGCAGACTTGCACGAGTAACACAGGCAGAAGAAAACAATACAACAAAGAAAAAGACAAGGGGAAGAGGTGAAAGACAAGGGGAGGAGCCATGAGGGCAGTAGCTCCAGAGGAGACTGAGGGCCTGGTTGCTCAGTCTGTGAGACCCAGGTGAAGACTACTCCCCACAACCTTTCAGTTATGAATTAAGTTAATCAATTTACATGATCTAAGATGTCCTCATTCCCCTGCATTGCAGAGGTAAACTAAATGACCAGTGTCTCCTAGGACACTAGCAGGTCTGCTGAGTAGGACAAGGTATCCAACTATGCCGATTTTCACTCAAATCATTCTGAGTGAGAAACCGCTCATGGAACTTAAAAACAATCGATTTAATTTATTGTTATTATTATTATTGGTAGTGGTGGTGGTGGTGGTATGTGTGTGTGTGTGTGTGTGTGTGTGTGTGTGTGTATGTGTGTGTGCCAAAGTATATTTAGAGATTACAGGGCAACTTTGCGCAGTGTGTTTTCTTCTACAGGAATTCTTGGGCTGGAACTCAGCATTCCAGAATTACAAAGGGAACCTTTTACCCACTGAGATAGATCCCCCACTTCAAGAATGTGGAAAATTGTAAGGTTTGAGGTTAAGGCTTCAAGACCCAGGGTTGTGTCCTGAAAGGATGCAGGCCAGGATTGTCGTTTGCTATGGGGAGGCTGAAGGAGAGGAGCTCCCCACACTGGGTAAGCTCTCTCAAACATCCCTTTAGGGTTCTTCCTGGAGCTGTTTCTCAAAGCCATGGAGAGAGGATAAAGGCTAAACTTGGGGTGTGCTGCTAGGCCTCTGTATCTTGTGTCTTGTCCATCCTATGGCATGAATTGAGGCCCACAGGTGAGCACAAGGAAGAAAGCTATGTCCACTTAAGCCATAACATTCCTCTTCTATCCACACAGGCAGATTTCTTTCCCTAGGGCTGGAGTTGGGGAAGAAAAGAGCAGGTGGGCATCTATGACATGGGAAACAGTGGACAACGATGGAAAAGAAGCCAGACTTCTACAAGCTTGCCACTTGGAGATGTCTTAACTCAGTTTGAGGAATGGAGCGCCAATCTCCTGAGGCTGGAGGACACACTTCTGGGCCAGTGTGTGACTAGTTATGTCTCTTGGCTTCACCTCAGCACGACTGGTGTTACTTCAGTGCACATTCATCACAAGAGCCTACAGAAAGTCAACAGCAATTTTCTATAACATTCTTATGGAGCTAGAATGTGCCGGTCTGGCTTGGTGGTCTTGGGAACTGAGTGAGTCTCTCCAGATCTCAGCTCTTTCATCTGTTAGGCAGAGCCCGGTTATGAATACGGCTCAGAAAGCACATATAATATATTATAGAGGGCTTAGTCCAGTGCCTGGCCCAGAGATTTCATTATAACCACGGCAGAAAGGCTTGGCTTCATCTCTTTTGAGCAGCTTCAGTGAATATACCAGGCCATGATCGTTTAAAATAATTTTGTGGTGGTTGTTTGTCTTACAGGCCAATTCACTATTGTTTTTGAAGGGCAATTTGTAAAGCAGAGATGAGAAATTTGACAGTAGAAAGAAACAACTGCCTCAAGGAGCTGGTTGCTCTTCCAGAGGACCTGAGTCAAATGCTCAGCACCCACTTAGTGGCCCAGAGCTGTCTGTTACTGCAGTTCCAGGGGATCTAGTGCCTTCTTTCGGCCTCCTTGGACACTAGGCACTCACGTGGTACACAGACATATACAGTCACGCGGTACACAGACATATGCACTCACGTGGTACACAGACATATGCAGGTAAAACATCCATGCACATAAGAACCCCCCCAAAACCCCAAATCAAAAAATTCTCAAACTAAACTAGACCCACTCAATTACATAAAATGCTGAGTTACCCAAAGGCTAAAATACCAAAGGAAAACTACCAGCTCGTGGCAGAAGTCTCCAGCAAAATCTACAACGTGCACATTTGCTTTGTCACTACCTAAGCAAAGGAACTGGCTCTACACAAAACTATTTCCTGAACTAGAACTTTGATTAAGTCCACACTGTAAGTCCTTTATTGTCTAGCAAGGTGGTGCATGCCTGAATCAGTGAGAAGTCATGAGTTCCTATGTATAGCTATCTACTAGGACTCTGTAACCTACGTCTCATTCACTCTACTTGTCTGTAACTCAGGCACAGTAAGAGGTTAACAATAATAGGGCATAATGCTCATAGCAGCACTCTGTAATAAACATTATGGGAATGTTCTTTCTTCTCTCTCCAGAGTTACTTACACAAAAGCATTGTGACAGCACAGCTATCATCCTGAGCCAAGAAGGCTACAGATTGATAAAAGGCAGGTAGCCTATCTCAAGGACAAGGTCTTTCGAGCCATGGTGGCACAGGAGACCTAGGAAGTCTGGGACAAAGTCTCTGCCTTCTGCTGGCTTGGTTGTCACAACACCAGAGCT
Organism: Bramus lutescens; assembly: GCA_001685075.1. Classification (NCBI taxonomy): domain Eukaryota; kingdom Metazoa; phylum Chordata; class Mammalia; order Rodentia; family Cricetidae; genus Bramus; species Bramus lutescens. The sequence goes on along the minus strand of LOEQ01003622.1, from coordinate 101,736 downwards.
TGCAGCTTCTGTAGGTACCCTATGGACATAAGAAAGGGGAAACCAAGTCAAGAGAGATGGTTCCTGGTAAGTCATTAAAGCTACCTCTTTCCCCAAACCTTTCATTTGTGAGATAGGAATGTGTGTTTCATGTATTAATCCATTTCGAGTAGGGATTTCCACCACTTGGATGCCAAGATTTTAACACCCACGCCCTCTCCCAAGTTCCTGTCCCTCCCCCCACCGTGGTGCATATTTAAAGAGGTCCTCCAAGAGTGATCTGGAGCAAAGCCAAACAAGGTTGCCAAGTGAGTCCCCAGTGTCTGCAAGTAACACCAGCATCAGCATAATGGCCGGGACACTCAGAGTGGCCTCCCAAAAGTCAGAAGAGCTGAGTTACCAGAGGAGACATTAGGAGTGCAGAAGTCGGGCCAGGAAGAGGGGTTGGCAGGTCAGGTAGAGTAATGGGAGGGGTACATAGTGTATACCTGACCCACACTGAGGACAGCAGCCCATAGAATGAACACTCCTGACGGGAACCAAGATAAAGCTGACAGCCAGGCTGAGGTGAGGACGGCTTCAGATCTTAGGTACAGCTAATGCGTGTGGACTTTGCCCATAGATACAGAGAACTATCTCTGCCTTGCGTGACCTGACAAGTCAGCATTAATGTGACAGATCACCAGCATCAGACAACGTGACACGGCAGGGAGTCCCTGTTCTAGGCCACCGCAGCAATGTAGGCTCAGTATAGCCCAGGCCTAATCTAACTGGAGTAGCCAGAGTAGAGCTGGGCAGGCCGGGGAAGACACAGATGCAACGTTCACCCATGAGTCTTGCTCTCCTGCTCAGGGCCTTCTCCTTGAAGGCATCAAGAGCCAATTTTAAAGCTGCAAACTGTATTCTGCACCTTGGAGCACCACACTAAAATAAATTTCTCCTTTGCCTGCAAACATCTTATTTTAAGTAGTGAGTTCAGTTGGTATTAATTTATACTTTTACGGTTTGCTTGTTTGTTTTAGACAGAAACTCACTATAGCTTCTATTGCCTGGAACTCACACTGGATCACAGGCTAGATTTGAACCCATAACAACCCTCCTGCTTTCGTCCCTCAACTGCTAGAATCACAGGTGTAATTTATATCAGGTCTTTTGTATCATTGGAAAGAAGCCCCTGGAGACTGTTGCTTTTAAAAGCAAAGAGGAATGAGCATTTGTGAATTTGGCTTACAGATGTCATGAAACGTCACAGGCTATTTTGTGAATTTGGCTTACAGTCGTCATGAAACGTCACGGGCTATTTTGTGAATTTGGCTTATAGATGTCATAAAACATCACAGGCTACTTTGCTGAGCGAGGAGTATTACTATGAGGTAAATCCTGTTTGGGGGCCAGGAGACCTGAAATCTAGCTGAGCCCTTTCGCTTACTCTCTGGCAGACACTTTCACACACGCCTTGCATTTTCTCACCCACCCTAAATCCACTCCCTGTTACGTAATTTTAACCGTTCGTCTCAAGAGCAAATACTAGAGAGTTCTCAGGTGACTGAGGGACGTGGAAGGCTTCGCTGTACAGAAAGCAGCGAGGGCTGAAGGTGCAGATTGCTTATTTGGTTGTCTTGTTGCTTTTGTGAGTCTGGGGCGAAGTTGAGCCTCATCAGGCCCTGGTGCTTATAAAACACCATATTCTACTCCTTATAGTCCAGAGAGAAAATGAACCCTGTTGTGGGTTGTGTGTGTAAGAGCCCCACAGGGTCATGTGTTTGAGCACTTGGGCCATTCTGACCACATTTTTCTTTGGGGAGATTAGAGGATATTTAAGAGGTAAGGACTTATGTGAGTTGCTGTGGGGAGGGTGGGTCTTAGGAGCATAACTCATAGAAGAGCCCCACTTCTGCAGATCCTCTCTCTCTCTCTCTCTCTCTCCTCTGGTTCCCTAAGATGTGAGTGCCCCCCCCCAGCTTCGCACGCCCACTGCCATGAGCACCACCATTCTTTTCCTGCCCCAATCGGGTCAGGAAATACTTTTTGACTAATGGAGGAGGGCCCAGCCCACTATGGGCAGCATCAGCCGTACTCAGGGAACTGAGCTGTGTAAGAATGGGGGGGCAGGGGGCTGAACAAACCTTGAATCACCAGCTAGACTATATCCTTGCTCATGAAGCTGCTTCTTGTCAGATATTCTATCAGAGAAGAGTATCGAATACCGAGGCCCATTACTCAAGCATAGGATCAGAGTTTAAGAAGGCATGCCATGAGGTGACATGCTCAGGAAAGGACACCCGTTGGTATCTTTGTTTCTTTGTAACTAGTAATAATAAAAAATGCATATTGGAAGAATTTCTCTTGAGGATACAAAATGTAACATATTTTTGGCCCTGACTTGTCATCTAGTAAGAGCTCAACAATGGGTAATTATTAAGTTTGATGTAAAACCCACTAATCTTACAGATTTTCTGCAGTCTCTGTTTCTTAATCATGGAGCTGAGTCTGATGATTTATTACTCCTGTAACTGCCACTCAAACTGTATAATCAAGAATTTGTCTGATTGATACAACATGGTGAAGCTGTCATGTAGTGTTTGCCTAGGCACCTCCTAAGATGGATTTTCTTTAATGCTGAAATTTGCATGTATGAAGACCGACTCACAGTTTTCCTTCTTGGATGTGCTTCATACATACATATTGTGATGGTTTATCTTAGTTATCAGCTTTATACACAAGGGAAGACCAAACTTCAACTGAGGAGCTGCCTCCATCATACTGGCCTGTGGGCACGTCTCTGGGACACTCTCTTAGTTTCTGACTGATGGAGGTGGGCGCAGCCCAGTGTGGACAGCATCATCCCTATGCAGAGATCTGAGCTCTGTAAGAACGGAGGCTGAGCAACCCCCTGGAAGCAAGCCAGCCACCAGCTTTCCTCCAGTTTCCTGCCTCTGCTTGGGAGCTTGAGTCACCCCTGCCCTGATTCCCTTCAATGACTGGGACCGGGATGTGTAAGTCAAATAAAACCCGAACTCTTCAAGTTGCTTTTGGCCACAGTGTTTGCCATAGCAACAGAGAGCCAACTAGGACACACACACACACACGCACACACACATTGTTCTTTATATTATAGTTTGTTTCAATTATTATTACATTTTCCTTTCTTACTGAATAGCAGCCTCACCCCCACCTTGCACATAAATACAATTTGAGAAGTCATTTCAGCTGAAATGCTGGTTTTCCAAAAGCAAGCAGTGGGCATTAAGGTCACAGAGGGACGGGCATCCTGGACAGCTACTTTCACCCACCAGCATGGCCGGAGACAATTCCGATTTGTGCTGTACAGAATGGGCTGCTTCTATGGGTCATGCAGAGTTGGGATAGTAAAAGTGCAAGCAGCTAACAGCAAACCTCTGACTACCAAATTTATGAACAGCAAGATTCCCAGACCCCCCCGGGGGCCCAGGACATCTGCAAGCAGAGAACAGTCCTCTTTCAAAGGAAACAAGCTGTTGGTTTTAAGGGCCTGCAGTCCTTTGTGCAACTGTTGCTCATTAAAACATAGAAAACAGCACACGGCTCAGTCTGCTAGGGTCAGCATTGCCAGAATGGATGAAGCCTATGCTCATGGGTTTGGGCTAGGTAACTCAGGAATCCCACCAGCCTGAACTGAAGTCAGGCAGTGTGCTGGCATGTCCCTCCATTGCTGTGCGCAATCTTTCTCCAAAATGGGATCACAGAAACATTTCACTTAATCTACCGTAATTATGATGAGAAGTAACATTATTTGTCTTTGGAATATCATAGCTACTCCACTCCACTACTCTACAACATTGTTCCTCTCTGAGCTATAGTTTCACAGTTGGTCAAGAAGAGTCAGTGTAACAAGTTCAATTGAGTGCACTTGGCTAGTGAGAGTTTGTGCTTGCTGCGGGATGCTCTCTGGTTCTACCAGAACTGTTGCAATACGTGCTATTCTCTTTCCACTCTCTGATTTGAACTTGGGCAGAACCTTTAAGCCTCTGTTGACTAGCAGAGGGCTTGCAAGTGAAAGCCCCACACTCAAAACAGAAGAAAGTCATGTTGAGCGCTTAGGCGAATCCATAGTGACAGTTCAAGGTGCTTACGTGAAGATGGCAAAGGGCCCAGGATGGTGCTGACCAGGCCAGGCGTTCTAGTGATGCATAAGCGGTTGTCATCCTGAATTGCTGCATAAACTGCACACCAGACCAGAAGAACCAGTTGTAATTAAGAGGCTGCAGCTGGGATTGTGCCATTGTTTCGTGGCATATAAATCAGGAGGATGAGAAATTGCCATCCTCGAACCTAAGAAAAACGGCCCCTATGGTACTGTGTGACAAGTGCAATCCTTGGATTCAACTGGCACTCCACTTTCCCACCTGATCTGTGCCCCAACTAAAGGGATATGTGTAGAGTAAAAAATACTGGGATTATCTTTTCTATTTTTAACTTTATAGTGTATCAGTATGTTCCAGATAACTTTGCATATCAATACACACACACACACACATAGCCCATATATAAGCTCTTTCTAAAGATTCCACAATGTCCCTTTGTATTAACTTACTGTAATCTTCCAAATCACCTGTCAATGAATGGGCACCTTGATTGTTTTCAGTTTTCTATGTTACAGACAACACTGCAGTTGCTGTTACCCTTTAAAGTTATAATATTGATTTCTCATTTATCTAGTTTTTGTAATTTTTATTTTCCATATCTTCAAAAGCATTGGGGGACCATTAACAAGTTTTAAACTTTGTGACTTGTGTCGCTTCATTTTTAATTCTTTTATAGTCACAAATTTGCATGTTTATAGGACATTTGTAGTTCCTTTTATCTGAGCTCCTGGCTCATCCACCTGTGCATTTTCCTAATAGATATAACAGTGACTGGAAATAACCTATATATTTAGTACAGTTTCTTAAACTTTCAAGTTTGTTCATTCCAAAGCATTTTTAAGGATGGGAGCATTCATTATAGCTAATCTATTTGACTAGTTTTGCTTTTTAAAACATTTTTTTTTAACAACAAGCCTGGAAGGAAATGGGTAGTGAAGTTATAGGTACCTTTCAGGTTCTCCTTCAGTTACTGTTTCTCAGAACCCTGACAAAGCATGTTTAACCCTGTGATCATGGAGATTGGAAGCACAGTGTTGAAGCTGTGGTTGACCTCTGCACTTGCGTGGTTCTCCTCTATCTACAAGCGAAGGGTCAGGGGGTCAGACAACTCTGCAGTCCAGGTTTGAGGTTGTGGGAGACTGATTGATGTGCCTCCTGCAGACTTCATTTCTGTGGAAGATCTTAGTTGTATGCTTGGTTTGCCAGAATTTGGCATTTACAAAGAAAACAGACTGCTTCAAGAGTAACCCAAGCTCCTTTGAGCTTCTAGCTTTTCTACGCAAGTCCGTAGCAACCTCAGTCCTCACCTCAGAAGGTTTCCCCAAGTGCTTCTGGCCATTTGCTTGACTACTCTGACCTCCTAGTTACCCATTCCATTCGGTCAATTTGGCATCGGCCCATGGAAGGAAGACCTGTCTCTCCTATCCTTTCAGAATCTCCATGGATTGCTGAGCAAGGTTGTTGACACAACAGACCTGACTGAAACTAGAGGCTCACACGAGACTGCAGAGCATAGGGAATAAGCCAGGAAATGGGGATCGAGATGGAGCATCACAAATCCTGCCTCCTCCCTGGCCCCGAGACCAGAGCTGCTTCTCCCGTTGTTATCTCACAGAGTGTTTTCTCCCACATCCTCAATCCTGCCTCCTCAGCAGACAAGGGGGACCCCAGGAGCTGTTGTCAGCACAACAGACATGTGCATCACTTTCCAAGGAAGTTCATTCTTCACCTATAGAAAGTTTAACCACTTCCCTATGCCCCAGATGAAGCATAGACAGAAATAAGGGAAAGCATTTCTTTTTTTTTTTCTTTCACTACAGAAGAAAATGTCTTCTTAGAGAAGACAGAAGGAGAAACAGCAGACTATCCTTAGGAGAGTAGGGAGGCTGCCTCCGTCCCTTGTCAGGTGTATGCCCCTTCAGGCCCTTGGGAAAGCTGCCCTCACACAATACCTACAACTGAATATTCCAGCTATTGCTATGGATGAAGAGATGCCAGGATTCTACAGTCCGGGAGTCAGGACTTTAAGCATCACACTGTGTTAAGATGATCCAATTCTTAGTTGATGTTTTTGCTTTTATTATAATTAAAAAAAATTTTTATGGGCGTTGGTGTTTTGCCTGCATGCATGTCTGCATGAGGGTGTCGGGTACCCAAGGACTAGATTTACAGACAGTGTGAGCCGCCATGTGGATGCTGGAAATTGAAACCCGGGTCCTCTTAGAAGAGCTACCGGTGTTCTCAACCACTGAATCATTTCTCCAGTCCCAATGTTCTTGCTTTTAAATTATATATTTCTGTTGGCCAGACTTTGAGCTCCTTTGTAGAATTGTTGGCATGGTCATTGACCTCTAGTGTTTTGCAGAGAACAGGGCAACAGCCCTGTTGGCGTGGCTAATGGCATGGCAGTCCCGACTGACTTGAAGCATCCTGCCATACGCTGGAACCCTCACCAAGGGTCTACAGAGACAACCCACAGCTAGGTGATTTTTTTTCTATTATCCCAAATCTAGTGTCCTTGAGAAATGTTTATTTTGTTAACGTGACCTTGGCTTCCTTTGAATTTGATGCGTTATCTATGTTTCCTCTAAGTATGATTGTTATTGCTTCTATTTGTGATAAGAACAAAACACAAAATGATTTCTGCTTCTGGCACTATGAGATAAATGTTATTATCTTCACTTTACAGCCAAAGATCACCCAGGAAGAACAAAGTGCCAGGCCCTGTGGGATCTACCCTCCCCACAGGGACTCATGCCAAGTCACACAAAGTGCCATGCTCAGCTCCTGGCTGGGACAAGGCTGTGTCTTGGGCTCTTCCTGACGCTGGGATGACAGAAGAGGCTGCTGTGTTTCAGACTTTCTGCTTCTTTCAAAATAAGGCACCTTCGCATTTTCCCATTTTGGGCACGCCAAAGAGAAATAGAATGGTCTTTATAAAGCACTCAGAGAGACAGTTCTATGACACTTCTCAGCAACATAGCCTCCCAAGACAAAGGTAGATACACACCTGGAGTGCTCCTGGTGGGTTTGGACATGACAGTGTGGCTGCAAGCAGTCCCAAGTGCCAATGGCTCTGGTCCAAACTTCCTTGGCTGTTTGGAAGGCAGCCTGCATCGCTTAGACATATTCAGTCTTCTTATTCACAGTTTCTACATTTTGATTTTCCTACTTGTTGACATTTGTTCGCAACCTGGTAGTCCGTTCTCATGACACCCACAGGCAATCGTTCATGGACATGTGCAGAACACTAGAAAAGGTGTCACCCGGGTATTTACAGTTCCAATCCAGTGGAACCAGGGTCTTCCCTTCCTCCTGGCTTTCACTCTCACCTTACAAACCAGTGTCCTTTTCCTGTTGGGTTTCTGAGCCTTTTGTTGGCAATCACACTGTTTAAAATAGGCCCCAAGCATAACACTGGGGAACCGTAGCGTTTAGGGAATGAGAGTTCCTGACAGAGAAATTAGGTCAGTGTGCTTCATTCGGTTAGTGCTGCAAGCTCTGTATAGAGTTAGTGAGTCAACAATGTATATTAAATAAAATTTCTTCAGAAAGATATTTCACGTTTATTTGATTAGCAGAAAAAGTGCCATGAGAGGAGGCACATGGGAACCAACCTCGCGTCTCCCCTGGAAGCAATAGTTTGCTATTATCTAACGTGGCGAATTACTGATCCAGTGAAGGAGAGACTGTGAAACACAGCTATCATTAAAATGAAGAACCTATTATATATTTATATGTGTAGTACATTTGTGCATGCATGTATTTGCAATTGTTGTAACCCAATTCACTGCAGTCTTGAAAAAGTCAATCTGTATTATTCATTAATAAACCTTGGAGAAAAACATTCCCAACTGATAAAGCATATTTATCTTAATTAGGGATGAAAGGTCTTGGGGCTGGCTTTGTGTTTTTAACCAGCTATCCTTCCAATCAGTACTAATTTTGTCGTACCAACATGAGAATGCACGTGGCTACTGTCTAGGAGCGTGGGATGCTGGCTATAATAGTTTGCAGATGTTACTGCAAAACATTTACTTGGTATCTTACTGCATTCAAAGCAACATTTTCATTCCAGACATCTGTCTAAGAGTTGGTTATCTACTTAATAAATGGACATTTGAACATAATATTTTGTTCATAGCTCTTTGGACCATGTATCTTTAAACAACTTAGCAATACCCTTAAATATCAACTCCCACTGAGTCAGACCCTCCACAGACTAACACCACCTATCTGGTAGGCACAGCTGGAGCAGTCCAGGGCTAGAAATTCCCCTGCTCCCATATAAGGGTGGAATGGACTTTTGTCAGCTTCTTTATCTTGCTGTAGCAACACCTGCCAGGAGCATCCCAATGTCTTCAGCTTGCGCTCTTTGTCTGGATGCATGGTTTCAGTTGACCTGAAATCAGGGGGAGATAGTAACTAAGCATAGGCTTAAGAGAGAGAGAGAGCGAGAGAGAGAGAGAGAGAGAGAGAGAGAGAGAGAGAGAGAGAGAGCAGGTTGTTGGTTCAGTTGGTAAAGCATTTTCTGTATAAGCCTGAAGACCTGAGTTTCCATCCTGAGCACACACTAAGAACCAGGAAGGCACATGCCCATAGTAGCGGGCTGGCCATGTAGACAGAAGGATCTTTGGGGGCTTGCTGCCTAGCCAGTCTGACCAATTTGGGTTCAGTAAGAAACCCTGATATGTAATAAGAGATAGAGAGTGATTGAAGAATATATTCAATGTTGCTCTCTGGTCTACACACACACACACACACACACACACACACACACACACACGAGATACCCATAATTTAAAAGAAGGAATTTAAATTGAACTAAAAGGGGAGATTTGTCATTTCTTGTTTAGTGAAGGTTACAGTTAAACTCTCTTGTAAGAAGCAGCATGTGAGGTTGAAGGAGCCTGAGACAGGAGTAGGATGTTATTCTAGTGGACGAGACTAATGAGCTGTCTTCAATGTGCAGATGCCTCAAGTGGGCCTGAGTGTTCTCATCTGTGAAGGTTGAAGACGAACGGATTTTTCATTGGTGTCCTGCTTAGCTGGGTAATGTGGGCTGATCTTTAGTTTTTGCAAGTTATCTTGCTGCTGGAAAGACTTCTCCTGTGCCGTAGGCCCTCAAGGGAACACTGATTTCACACCAGTCCTACAAGTACCTCACACCAGGCCCACAGAACTCCTGTCTGGTCCTAAGTACTAGAAGATACAATGCTTCTTTTTTCATGTCATCTTCTGAAGTCAGAGGTTTGACAACTGGCTAATCCATGCATTCAAGAAATGCATGGGCATTTTTACATTGTAGCCACACAGTATCTAAAACATGGTTTCTGCCCTTCCTTTAAGCCAAGGTCTGTGGGTACCCTGGCTTTGCTAACAGTCTATTCCTCAAAGTAGGTTAACAACTCAATATCCTGTCAAATTATTTTCTTTGGAAATATGCTCCTTGTCTAAGAAAATGAGTCAGCACCAGAAAAATGTTTTCCTACGCAACTAAAAGGAAAGAATTCATTTATGTTTTACTAACAACATAAGAAAATGTGTCTGGTGACTTGAGTTGATTGGCATCATGTTTTTAATTTTTCTAGAATTGTCTTTGGAGGCCAGAATAACTGCCTCTGTTACTGCTGATGCCTTGTATTGGCTGCTTTTCTATTGCTGTGGTAAAACACCATTACCAAAAGCAACTGAGGGAAGAAAGGTTGTAATTGGGCTCATGGATCCCGTGGGGGAGTCCACTATGGTGGGGGAAGCCAGGCAGTGGGCAGCTGGAGCAGGAAGCTGAGAGATCACAACTTCAACTATAAACACCAAGCACACACACACACACACACACACACACACACACACACACACACACACACACACACACACACACACACACACACACAGAGTTGGGAGTGGGGAGTGGGGTGATGCTTTCAAAGCCTGCCACCCTGCTTCCTCAAGCAAGGCTGCACCCCCTCCCCAAGGAAGCACCACCAACTGGGGGACAAGTGTTGAGGTACCTGAGTCTCTGTAGGACATTTCTCCTGCAAGCCACCACATCCATCGTCCCCACCTGTCCATCCTGGAGGCTAGGGATGTCTTACCATAAGCCTGAGAAGATTATTTTTCCTTGAATAGCTAGTTCTTGTTTTTGTAATTTTTAATATTTTCTGCAATACTTTTTGGGAGAGTTGGATTTTTCAGGGTGTAGAGAGGAATTTCCTTAATGAATAGTTTTCTACATTTGGAATTTCTTACTTCCTTTGGGGGCTAGGTTGATGACTTGGTGGGTTAAGCACTTGAGCAAACATGAGGTCCTGAGTTCAAATCCCCAGAACACATGTAAAAGACAACTGTGACAGTGTTCTCCTAGTGTTTCTCTACCAAGGTGGGAGGTGCAGACATGGCAGTCCCAGAAACCCACAGTCCAGCTAGCCTGGCACACAAAACAATGGACAATGGAGAAGTCCTTCCTTCAAAGGAGGAGGAAGGTAAGGCTAGATGTGTTCTCTCTCTCTCTCTCACTCACACACACACACACCATACATGCAAACACAAAAGGAAGGAAAAATGATTAAATTTCATAGTGTCTCATAGATGAATATTTTATTATCAGCTTATATTACGATGTCAGTTTGTTTTTGCTTACTTATAAATTTGTCCATGTCTTGGTATTCATTATCCTCATTTTGGGACTCTCTCATATAGTTTAAGCATCAACAGATACTACATGAACATTTTGAGTAAATCTTTTTTTAATATAAACAATTTTGGCAATCCAAATTAATTACTGCCCCCATCATGTATTCTATGCTTGTTTTTTCTTAACTTATACTTATTAAAATGAGCCAGTTCTATAAATATATGGCCTGAATAAGCAATGTTTCCTTGGATACTTATGATTTCATAATAGAAATATGTCTATCATGTAGAACACCAAGAACAGGAGAACCAGATCATATGCCTATAGTCCAGGACCTGTGACTTCATGCCACAGAGCCAAAGTAATGAAAAAGGCAGCATTACTTTTCAAAAAGCTATGCTTCTCCTGTGAAAGAGACGCGTTTTCTATGGAAACAACATTTTGGACAGCTTTTACTGATTACATTTACTTTTGTTAATTGAGAATAAGACACAATAGGATTCACTGCGAAACCAAAATCATTGCTCTTTAGATTTACCTAAAGGATAAAAAGAAGGATTTCTTTCAAGGTTGGATTCCCATAAAAAGGAAATTATTTTAAGTATATTTCTCAATAATTCTAAAGAAAATCCAATTTTGCTGAACAATTTAGCTGTTTTCCCCCTGATTTGGAAATTTAAAATTTTGAATTGAGTCACTTAGCATAACCTTGAATTATCTTAAGTTCAATCAGAATTAACTTGCTATTTAAAACCTAATAGCAGTGATAGCCATTCTTGAGGAGACCTTTGCCATTTAATATTATGTTCAAAGTAATATAGGGAATTAGGAAAGATAAAAATCTCTTTTATATGCTCTTTACCAACCAAGGCAGCATCTGTCCTTGTGATTGTTAAGGTGTGGCTGAATGATTCATTCCCACGTAGAATAGTATTTGATCTTTGCTACATTGAGTCAACAGGGTACAAGAATCTCTTCTAGGATTTTATTTTGCTTCTTTTCAACAATAGCAGATAAAGTGGAGGGACAGAAAATGTCAATAGGTGGTCCATATATACCACAATTGTGGATGACAAATACTGTGTATTTTTGTGTATTGTCAGTTATTTTGATTCATGTGTGTTCAGAAATAACAAACATCAATGAAAAGGTTAGGAAGGATGTAAGTAATAAAATTACAATTTACCCCTATCATCTTGACATCACTCTTAACCTGACATCAATGTAAACCATATGCTTGTTCTGTGATGATGCAAGGGACATATGTAAGCTCTATCAGCGTGTGTAAACACACACAGTTAGAATGAAGTAGTGACATTTGTGCTGATAATGCTTCCTCACAAGAGTGATAGACTATGAAACAAACCCCAGTGCCAGGCGTGGGGCACTTCCCTTTGAGTTGTTGGTCAGTGGAGCGACTCTTAAAATAATATAGGCTTTTGTCATGGCCCTTGGTTGTCTCTGAGATGGCAAAGGTAAGACCCTCCTACTGAAGACACCACACACTTTTGACACAAAGCTTGGAGGCATCAAGGAGCAACTAATCTGGAAACCCCCTCACCGAGTACTACCTTCCATAGTCCTGCGGGTGCTGTAAGCAGTCAAACAATAAAAGCCACCAACAGTCCTACCCAGCTGTGAAGCTTATAAATCACAACAATGAGGAGCACAGCAAGATAACCCCAAGGATGCAGCAACACTTTTATCTTAGAGGATAACCAATAGTATCTAATCGAACTTAAGGTCCACTCAGTAGGAGGGAATCCAGGCTTGGTGTTGTAAACCTAGGGGCGAACCTGCTGCTGTCACTTTCCCTAACTGCATTCGAAGTACTGACTTTTATAGCCACAGATGAGTGTAGCTCTCATTCCTCATTGAAGAGGCTTCATTTGTAGCAAATGGAGACTGGTCAAAACACAGAGAGCTTCTGATGCTGAGGAGGCCATCCACAGTGGATATAGCTACACAACAGCCTCTGCACATAGGCTTGGGAAATATCAAGGAAGAGGGCCAGAAGACCAGGAAGTCTGCTGCAAGATTGATATCTTTTAGATATGAAAAGGGAAGCTACACTCATGGGATCCCCAAAATAAAATCACCTAAACAACACTGGCACCACGACATGACTAGATGTGAATGACATGTGAATGACGGAAATCTCATTAGGCCCTACTCCTTGAAGATGAGCTACACAGGCCATTAATGGCTGTTGGAAAAAGGGGAGTNAGCTACACAACAGCCTCTGCACATAGGCTTGGGAAATATCAAGGAAGAGGGCCAGAAGACCAGGAAGTCTGCTGCAAGATTGATATCTTTTAGATATGAAAAGGGAAGCTACACTCATGGGATCCCCAAAATAAAATCACCTAAACAACACTGGCACCACGACATGACTAGATGTGAATGACATGTGAATGACGGAAATCTCATTAGGCCCTACTCCTTGAAGATGAGCTACACAGGCCATTAATGGCTGTTGGAAAAAGGGGAGTCAGGGTTCTCCAGAAATGAGCCCACTATCCAATCCCAAGTGATCAGAGCTAAACAAATACAGGTATAAGGAATATTAAATTAACTCTAAATTAACATGGGCTGTATTTACATATGCACACACATATATAAAACAATAAAAAGAAGAGAGCATGAATTTGAGAAAGGGTGAGGGGTGCACAGGAGGAGTTGGAGTCAGGAGATAGATGTGTGGAAATTATGTAACTATATACTTATGAAAGTCTCATAAAAATTTTAAGATAAACTTCCAGAAGTCAAGAAAAAGAAACTCTTAAAAAATGGGCTAACTATTAGCTGCCTCTCAGAGGCTGAGGTAAGTCCCTATTGATGTAGGCACCATACACTTCAGAAATAGGACCTAGAGGATCCAACCTGGATCTGATCTGAGAGCCTTGCTTCCCAAGGACTAGCCTTCATAGTACCAGAAGGTATTATGCAAGCTTCCAGTGAAGGGAAACAATGGATAGTCCTACACAGATGTGATGCCAATAAGCCATAACAGTGATCAGCATGGCAAAGCATACCTGAGGGTGCAGTAATGGTAATGGCATCTTGGTGGTAACCAACAGCTGTCTAATTGGACTTACGGCCTGATCAACAGGAGGGAAACCATGCCTGATTGGAATCGACCCAACCTCTGGCGGGGAGGGGCTTGGATCTAAGAGGAAAATGTGATGCTCCCTCTTTTCTAAACCAACACGATTCCTAACTGCATGTTAAATATTTATTCTTATACACACAGATAAGGGCAGCTCCCATCCTTTTCAAAGAAGCATCTCTTTGCAGCAGACAGAGACCATTACAGTAATCCACACCTGGTCAAAATACAGAGAACAACCAATCATGAGGTGCCGGCCTGAACAGACAGACAAATCTACAATACATATTTAGGACCGGGAAACATCAAGGGAAAAGTGGAGGAGAGCCAGAGGACTAGGGAAAATGCTGTGAGATTGTGACCTGTAGAACTGACAGGCAAATTTCACTAATGATACCTCAATAATAGATCTGCCTAAACAAGACCTGAATAAAGACAACAGTAATAGATATGCCAATGAGGAAGGGAAAAGTCTCACAGGACCTCATCCCTAAACAAAGAACTACAGGCAATTAAATGCTGAGGTCAGAAGAAACCGTCTTCTCCTGGGATGGGCCCTAAAATCATAAACATACAAATGACACTCAATAGGCAAAGTGAGTTGTACTAACTGTGAACATGTGTGTGTGTGTGTGTGTGTGTGTGTGTGTGTGAAAAAGAAGCCATGAATCTGAGAGGAAACAAAGGGCATAGGAGGGATTGGGAGGAAAGAGAAGGGAAGAAATGATGTGATTATATTTTAATAAAAAAAACCAGAAAGTTAAAAATAAAATAAGAAGAAACTAGGCAAAAGATTTAGGTAGTTTATTAAGGAGACTACCTGTATAGTAACTAAGCAAATAAAAGCTACTCAACATTATTAGTCACCAGGAACATGAAAATTGAAGTTACAGTGTGAAACTTACATCTTTAAAAATGGCCCATAGGAAAACACACCAGCAGCATCTAGTCCTTGCAAAGCCCTTGCATGTGTTACTAATGAGACACAAAATGGGGAAATTGCTCAGAAAACATGCTAGTAAGATGGGCAGTTTCTCATGAAGTTGAACATGTACGTGTCCATATGTTTACCTTAGAGAAAAAAATAAAATGAAACATAAATACAGTTATACGGTTTCACCCAAGAGCCCAAGAGCTGGTTTTAAGATAGTTACAGTAGTGCTACTATCTAAAAAAACAAAACACTGGAAATCCCCAAATCCTACACTGAGCAATTGGAGGATAAACCAACAGTGTTTAGGGAAGTTAACTGGCCAGCAGTAAAAAGGAGTAAAGCACAAGATTTTTCAAAGTAGGTGCATAAATGAATCTATGTGTTAGTGAAGGAATCAAGAAAGTTAAATTCATTTGTATAAAATTCCAGAAGACATAATGCCTTGCTACAGAATAAGGAAGGAGGATTTGATTACCAAGATGCAATCTGTATCATTTCTTTTTCTGAGAGAGAATTGTCTTATGGCTCTTCTTTTTTTTTAAAATCTTCTATATAAGTGTGCTGACTTGAGGTGAAGATGGGCTTGAGGTTTTGTTAAAAGCAGCCACTTCCCGGACTGCACACAGTCCTCAGAAATAACCCTCTCTTCCAGCATGTCTGTTCCGATTTTACCCTGTTCAACTACACACCGTATTCGAAGCTTTTTAGTTCCATCTCCCACCGGAATCAATGTAGAAAATCCTACACCAAAGCCATCAGCTCAGATGCTTCTGACGCACGCCTCTAATTCTGTCATGTTTGTCTCATCCTCACAAGGTTTCACATCTAGCAAGATGGAAGACTTGGCAATAAGTGCAGGCTTTTTGGCTTTCTTTGGTTCATACTGCGGAGCCTCTTTGCTTCTTCATTTTCTTTCTCAGATCCAAAGAGATCAATGCCATCATCTTCCTTAGCATCCATAGCTCTGCTTCCTGTTATGTATGTCTAACACATTGGCAAGGCCACGCTTGGTCAAAGATGTCATCATTCTCAGCAGGCTAGGTTCGTTGTAATTATACCACGGGAGGGCGTGGCACAAGACAGTGGGCCAGAGACTGCTTTAAATGCTGCCGTATGGCCTTCTGAGGGCTCATACTCCTCCATGTAGCTAGCTCTTGTCAGGTAATGGTTGAGCACTACGAGGCCCCTAGGGCTTTCTGGGTCTCTGAAACTCTTGGTGTTGGGAGCTGGGAGGCCGCCAGCACTGAGGGAAAAAGTGAATGTCATATATCTTGGTGGGGCAACTGTGTTTTCTGTTCATTTGTTGTTTTTGTTTTCGGAGGCAGGGTTTCTTTGTGTAGCTGGAACTCATTGTGCAGACCAGGCTGGCCTCGAGCTCACAGAGATCCTCCTGCCTCTGCCTCTCAAGTGTTGGGATTAAAGGTGTGCACCACCACCAACCGATGATGGCAACTGTTATCCCACTCTGAAAAGCTCCCCACGGTCACAGAGCTGTATACCAAAGAGGTTTGTTTTTATCATATGTAAAATTTAAAAGGATTTTTTGAAAACTAGGCGATCGCAATATAAAATAGACTTTCAAAACACTGAAAAATCTTTTCTGCAAAAACAATGAAAAAAGTGCCTAGAAAGAAATTCAGAAAATTTTCCAAAAATTGGGTGAGAATTTGCAAACAAAGATGACGAGGGCGATGGACCGAAGATGGCACTTGTCTCTGGACTACTTTCCAGACCTCAAGTCAACACCTGCCCTTGCTCCCTGGTCCCTTTAGGGAACCTTCACGTCCAGAGACCCTTAGAGGCAGCAGAGATGCTAAAAATCCTACATTCAAACCCGGAAGGACCATAAGCAGTAAAAACAACCACGGCGGCTTCCCCAGCCTTTGGCATTTTTGGCACATGTGGGCTGCTTGCATTGTTGAGCTCACTTGGGTTGTGGGTGGCAAAGAGAGTGGGGTGATGTGACCGCGGAAACATTCCAAGTGGGTGCTGTGGCAGCCTAAGCTTTATGCTTGCTTAGGAGACTCTGCCTGGGGTAATGATGTGGGTCCCCGCCACTTTTTAGGGTACCTTATGGTTATGCAAAGGGAGCTTCCTGGGTGAGCTTGAAACTTATGGCTTCTGATGAACTGCCTCCTTACTGCAGGCTAGAGCCTAGGAGTGTATGAAAATCTAAAGAGCACAAATAAATGAAGTTGTGGCAGGATGCCTAGCAGGGTTGGAGATCACGACAGGGGAGGGATATGGAGGGTAGAGTGGGGCGGTAAAGAAAAGGGCGTGTGAATGCTAACCAATCTTTACCTGATTCCTCTCTATTGACCTTCCCTCTCTGTTTAATTTTTTCCTCCTCTCTTCCTTCTATCCTTCTTGAATTAGCATTCTCCACCCACCTCCAGCCTCTCTTCCCCCTTTTCTCTTGGACTTTGTACACCTTACTCTTTCTTCTCGGGACCTGTCAACAGAGGAAAAGATGCATGCTTAATTTAACAGAGAGGGCACGGAAGGAGTGAAGGGTGGTGTGGTAGACCCTCTGTTTGCCATAATAAATTACCAACAATGCAGTGGCTTAAATCAACACAAATTTACTCCCACTGGTTTGGAGGCCAAAGGTCCGAAATCGGGTTATCTGGACAAGGCTGCAGGTTCCAGGAGAGAATAGGCCTTGCCACTTGCAGGCAGAGGCCCAGGCATTCCTTATGCTGTGGCTGCCTGACTCTGGCCTTTGCATCCCACCAGCATGGCCAGCTCCTGCTGTGCCACTCCAGAGCGGCCATTGTTTGTGTCCCGCTGTGACCAGTTATGCGGACTCCATCTGGAGAATTCACGGGTGCATCATTTTTAAACCTTTAATGGCAACTGTAAAATCCCTATTCCTAGTATGAACATATCATAATCATACATTTGGGGACCTAGGATGTGCTTTTGGGGGAGCTCACCTCATCTCCAGTTAGCATTCGGGTTTATTTCTCATTCAATAAAGCACATGCTTATTGCTGGTGAATGATTACTTAGCCTAGAGCTGGAAGAAAAAAAAGTGAGGACAATTCATTGGGAACTACCTAGCAAACTGGCAGTCCTGAATAGTCCCAGCAATCAGTCAAAAAATAAATAAAAAGAAAGAAAACCAGAAAACATCCGAAGAAGCAAGCCAATACCAAACAAGCACAATACCAAAGAAAGGCAAGACTACAATAGCTCAATTCTGTCACGAAGTAAGTGTGGTTGAAAGGATCCAGATGAAGAAATAAGACAAGCATATGCCTCACGACTAATGAACAAGAACACAGCAACTGGTTATGATAGCAACATAGATAACAGCTAAGAAAAAGAATAAGCCCAGGAAGATACAGAAACTTAACGTTTCTTGCCACGTAAGCTCGAGGGGCAGGGTTCACTTGTAAAGAGGCCAGGTAGAGTAATGCACTTGAACTCCCAGCCCCGGGGAGGTGGTGGCCGGTGAGTCCTTGATGCTCACTAGCTAGCAGGTCTAGCCTGATTAGGGAGGCTTAGTCTAGTGAGAGACTGTCATATAAAGCAGGTGGATGTCTCTTGAGGAATGAAGGCTGAAGCTAACCCTCGACCTTCAGACAAAGGCAGACACACATGCTCCTATACCTGGACATGCCCATGCACCCACGTGAACACGTGCCTATACACAACCCCTCAAAGAAGTGTGATGTTTAGGATGAAACTCATTTGTATTAAGAGGAATGTGACTGAGGCTACCTTGATTTGTGCTTGTATACACCCGTGTTATACACACACACACACACACACATACACACATATGTGTTATATATACACATATATCTGACACAGGCGACCTAATGAGATCAGGCCATTTCTGCTCCTGTGGTCATTCTCTTCCCACCAGCAGGAGGATAGATCAGAGTTGCCTCAAGTTGGGGGTGGGATACAGAAGCTGGAAGGGCCCTCAAGGACTGGATTTTATGCTAGGGACTCCATTCGATTGTCCTAACGTTTAGTCGGGCAGTGGTGGAGTACACCTTTAATCCCAGAGCTTTTGGAGGCAAAGGCGGGCTGATCCTTGTGAGTTGAAGGACAGCTTGGTCTACAAAGTGAGTTCCAGGACAGCCAGAGTTACACAGTGAAACTTCGTCTTGAAACACCATAACCAAAACAAGCAAAGCAAAGAAGTCCTAAAGTTTATTTGGTGGTAGATCTGTAAGGAGTCAGTAAAGGCTGAATGAAGCCTTGGGCTGGTATTCTGATCCAGCAGGATAGATGTCCTCAAAGAGAGCAAGTGAGTGTGCGCATGCGTGTGTGTGTGTGTGTGTGTGTGTGTGTTTGTGTACTTTGGGAAAACAAGTTTCTATCCTTTAAGCCACCCAGACCATCGTGTTTTGTTACAGCAGTAAATGGAAACTAATAAACATAGGATTTGAGTACTATTCATCGACCCCACTTTTTGAGCAGAGCAGCTGTGAGATAACCCGCCATGGGTTCGGAACCAGGTGAGACACCGGGACTAGCACCAAGAGGGTGTGGATGCAGGAACAATAAACACCCTAGCACATACAGTTTTTGTCCAGTTCCAGTAATATGAACTCAGTTCCCAAATGGGCAAGTTGTTCAGGATGATGAGTGAGGTCAGTGTTCTGGTCTACTCAACATATGTGGGAAAGCCTGAACATAAACATTTGGGTGAATCTCCTGATTGGTGAATTAAAAAACGGGGAAGCTGAGGGTCAGATGAATAGGAGGAGGAAGGGGGAAAATCAGGTTTTATTTAGTGAACTTGTAGTCTGTGTTTACCATTTCCTTGACCAACCAAGGAAGACCATGCTACTGTCTCAAGGGAAGCAGCCAGTGATCCCACAACACTGAGCTCTGATGCCGTGGAAAGAACATTCCACACTTTGTCTGGGAAGAGCATCCTTCCCTCACTACAGCCCGACCGTCAGAGAAGAGAAGTGGGGGGGGGGAGCCCAAAGAACCTGCTGGTTGAAGAAAACACTCTAGTTTTGTTAAGATTTTAGGATTCAGGAAGGCAGAATATCACATCTTCTAATTGTCTAAGCTGTGGATTGGCTCAGGTATATTAGCCCAGAGGCAAAGCTTAGTCCCTCACAATGTGGTGCACCTTGAACACGTTTAGGAAACAGCATAGCCTGAAGCATCCATAAGTCCAACATCCGAATCAGACCGAACCAGAATTTATTGCAACATATTACAGGCCAACTTCCAGATCTTGTTTTTCTTCTGTACCTGAGGTTTTAATCCATTGTCTAGGGCCTACTGAATACAGTGAATAATTAGAAGAATGGGTGAACTCAGTAAATATTTGATGAGTAAATAAATGAGCGAATACATAAATAGCATCTCAAGGGCTTGAACCTAGGAGATGTGTGGCTTGTGGATGACTTAGACCTTTCCATCTCTGTCTCAGGGGCTTCTGTGTACTCTACACAATGGGCTTGCTGAATTGCACCAGGGTTGTAAATCCCAGAAATCAAGGGTAGTGGATGAAGTGCACTGTACAAATAAAGCCATCGGTGTTCCCACAGATAGAGGCGCAGTGGGTGAAATCTACCCTTTGTTCACAGGAAGCCTCGTCCCCGTGTCTCTGTGACTGACAAAGAGTGACAAGCGACTTTTCCCCTCAATGCTTCCTGGAGCGGATTGTATTAGTTCTGAAGGGTTAGTCATGGTCACACAGCCCTTTTTGACTTTGTCCAACTAGGGAAGGGATAGGTGCTAGGACACTTCCTTTTGAAACTCTTGTGCCTTTGGAGATGTTTGTCAAGGCACATCTGCTCCTCTATGTCACCTAGGTTCTCCTGCCCCAATCTCTCTATGTAAACCCTGAGAGCTGACCTCAATGTGAAAGTTGGAAATGTAGAATTTACCCAAAGGTGAAGATGGGAGGAGTTGCCTTCAGTCAGACGTGAAATTCTCTGCAGCAGGTAGCTGGCAAAGCTCGTCGACTTTGACATCCTATAGGGGCCTACCAAGAAACTGCCTGAAATCTAGATTCCATCCCTGATTCCTTTGCAAAGACATCCTACATAAAACTGTCGTGTCCTGGACAGTGCTGGGCATCTCAAATAACCCATGTGGAGCTGTGAGGATGAGGATGTTTCCTGCTCTTTCTCCTGTTTCTAAGATCAGAAATGCAGGCAGAATTCTTATTCCTAGGATTTTAGATTATATATAATATGTACACACATATGTATATATGTGTATATATATACACATATATACACGTGTGTGTGATGATGTATATACAAATGTATGTGAATATATATTTTCCATTTTGTCATTTATCTATCTATATTATCTATCTATCTATCAATCAATCATATATCTATCTACATGAATAAATGAAGCATTCTATGCACAAGCATAAACCAGTTGTCCTAGCTTGCCCTTTCTGTTGCTGTGATAAAACACTGACCAAAACTAGCTTGGGGAGAAATGATTTATCTCAGCTTACAAGTCACACAGTTCATCATTGAGCAAAGCCAGGCAGGAACTCAAAGCAGGAACCTGGAGGAAGAAGCTGAAGCAGAGACCATGTGAGGAGCAATACTTACTGTCTTGCTCCCAATGGCTTGGTGAGCTTGCTTTTTTATACAACCCACTTGTCCAGGGGTAATACCACCACCCTTGGTGGGCTGGGCTCCCCCACATCGAGCATTAATCAAGAAAATAGCACCCAACTGATCATTCTGATGGAGGCAATTCCTCAAGAAGGATTCCCTCTTCTTAGGTGGGTGGGTTGTGTAGAGCTGCCAAATAAACAGCCCAGCAGGCCTAGCCATGGAACTTGTCCTTGTTAATTGCCTCTTAATTTCTCTATTTTATGTCTTCTTTAGGGGGATTTATAGCACCTTAACTGAATTTACTGTAAAATCCAAAACTCGGGGTATAATCTTGAACACGAGCATGATAGCATAGACTCCCACTCCCCTTTTTCAACCATGGCTCCCTCTTCCTCCACAGATGCTTCTAGAACCACCTGCCCTTTAATTTCTGGATCAAAGACATGAGCACAGGTGTTTGAGCCACAGAGATGTTGGGATTGCTGATGTCTAAATTTTAGATTGTGCTGAAAGCACTCAGCTTCAACACAGGAATGGAGACTGTATGAAAGCTCAGGTGTTACAGAAGGCTTCTGCAAGGCTGTGCAGTTTCCCAGAGAGACATGCCTGTGTATGGATGTGGTTCATGAGCTGTCAATCAACTCCACCTGGCTAGTGAGGGCCACTGAAGCCAGAAGGTGAGGTAAATCTACGCAAGCAAGTGCCAAGCTGTTTCCATGTGGTTGATCAGGCAGCAGAAGTGTCCTTAGCCTCACTAAAATCTAGCAAAAGAGTCTGTTGTGAGAACTTTCATGTTCCCAGGCATTCCCTAGGGTCCTCTCTCCAGAGGAATCTTCCTTAGTGGGAGACACACTGTGTTCCAAGACCTTGAGGTAGAAGACAAGGATAGCCAGTGAGCTGAGGAGCTTGCTTTGGCCAGAGTGCGTGGAGAGGGGATAGAGTCCTTAAAGCAGTTCCAGTGAACTTCGGACTGAGATGCTGCAACTCTGAAGGAGGTGAGCGTGTAGAAATGCACGTTTCCTCCTCATACTGGAGTCGCACAGTGGTATTTCGTATGCTAAGCTCATCCATGAGGTCCACAGCTCGTTGATGAGTACTTCCAAGCCCACTGGGGCATAAAGAGGCCCATTCTAGAGGGTGGATTGCCAGCCACTTGTTCGGGGGAGCACCACAGTGACTTCTCTATCAATTTAGGCTGTGACGATGCCATTTCCAGTAAGAATTTAGAGGAGAATTTGGAGGGAAGAAGGGATCTGCCTTGAGTGCTTCGTGGCAGCCAAAGGGCTGGTGAATTCTCACTTACACGGTGCCCTACATTAAATCTTAGTAGTCAAGCATGATACTTCAAATTCCTGTTATGGGGAATTGTTTTTTGCATTAGGAGCCCAGTTTCCTTGTTACTATGCAGTTTCTCTCTTGTAATGGACTCTAGCTATTCACAGTCTTCAGAAAACTCTCTACCAGCCAGAGCAGCCTGCCTCCTGAGCAGGAAAAGGATTGTGACCCTGCTGAGAACTGTCTGACATATCCATTTCCTGTATGTTAACCTGGGGTTTTTGAAGACACATAGGGAATTGCGTCGCCCCTTTGTATTTCCCCGAGTTCCCCAACTCAAAGGGCAGGGAGACCAATGATCACGTCCTGAGATACGGTGGCTAGTGGTGGGCGGTACAGACTGAAAGGCACAAAGACAGGTCTCAGTAAAGTGGTCAGCAATGCCAGCCGAAAGGAGGCTCCGGAGCATGGTGTGTTAGCTGCCTCTCTTTCACTGTGACCAAATATGCGAAATAATCTGGTTACAAGGAAGAAAAGTTTGCTTTTGACTCACAGTCTCAGAAGTTTCACTCCATGGTCACAAGAGCCTGTGGCTTTGGGGCCCATGGTGACACAGAACACCATGGCAGGCAGCATGAGGACCAGCAGGCTACTCACTTTATGGCATTTGGGAAGCAAAAGAGAGAGAACCAGAAAGGGGCTGGGGTTCCAATAGCCCCCCTGGAAGATGCTACTAAAGACCGTGTGTATTTTTGTTGTGTTGTTTGAGACAGGGTCTCATACAGTCCAGACGGTCATCAAATTCTGCTCTGAAGCCAAGAGTAATCTTGAACTTCTGATCCTCCTGCCTCCACTTCCCAAGAACTGGGAATAGAGGTATATGCCACCATGCCATGTTCCTCAGTGGCTTTCACTAGACTCTACATTAAAGGTTCCACCTCTTTCTCACAGGACCACAGGCTGGGGGATGAGCCTGGGAGATATTCAAGATGGAAATGAGAGCAAAGGGAAGGCACCTGCAAATCTCATGAGGGTTTGCGGGGCAGAGTGTGGAGAGAACATGACTCTGACAGAGACAGAATGACAGAAGTCTGCACAGCCCAAAGCATTCCCACAGGGAAACTATCAGTACTATGGAAAAGCAGGACAGGGGTAGCAGTCCTTGTGGAAGAGAGCAGTCTTCCCTGCATGAATTCATAAAAAGATTAAGAGCTGAGAAGTGGCTGTCTCCACACCCCTGTGCATATGTGTGCATACAGGTGTGTATGTTTGTGTGTGCATGCATGCATGTGTGCACGTGTGCATTCTTGACCTAGAACAGCATCAAAGGGGATGTGGAAAAGATTTTAAACAAACAGGCCATCAGCTTTATTAATAACATTTTGCACACTTGAGAGCTAGTTATAAGGAATGCATGAAATTATAGATCTGAAAACACACTTTGTTTTTCTTTTGCAAAGTTAAGGATGGTTGAATTCACAGCCTCGCACCCTCCATCCTCAGCCCTAAATCACAGTGTGTGCATTTGTGTAGAGGCTGGAGATTAGCTTTCAGTGTGTCATTCACTCTTCAGGAGCCATCACGGTGTTTTTAAGGTAGTGATTCTCATTGGCCAGGAGCATGCCAATCAGGCTAAGAGGGCTGGCCAGAAAAAGCACAGGGATCTGACTGTTTCTAATTCTCCAAAGCTAAAATTACAGGCACTTGCCACCATGCTTAGCTTTTTACATGTTTGCATGCTTGTACAGCAAGTATTTCCCAACCGAGCTAGAGCTGGGTCCTCAGTCCCTAAAGTACATGTTTCAACGCTAATTTGCTGCAATAGCTGCAATCGCATTTCACTATGGATAAAGAAACTCAATGCTTCTAGCTAGCAGGAGTACATAAATGACTCAAGGTGGTGGCAGCACCTGACCATCAGGTAGCTAGTTCCTTCCGTCTTAAGGTAAGCACTGAACACTATATAGTTTTACTACCAGCTGCTTAAAATAGCATCACAAGAAAGAGGTCTTTAAAGCTGGGATATAAACCCCACCTCTCATTTTATGGCAGAGTAAATAAGTCCCCAGGTTTCTATGACTTCCAGAAGAGCAAGTCAGAGAAGGCACTAGAACAGGCATCCTGGAAAGCCCAGAGGGTTTCCCCTGGCCATCCTTGGGAGGAGGGTGTGAGCCAATATTACGCTCACTCCCTGGCTACTGGCAGAAGCCTTTAATCCAGGGTGTTTGTGACGCAAGGCTAAATCCCTTTGGAAAAAGCACAGCAATTGGTACTTGATCCCTTACCCAGTCTGTCAGGGCTGCAGATTTTCATTTTTGCCTTCCTTAATGTGAAACTTAGCAGTTTTGAGCCAGAAACATTTAACTTAAGGATCAACAGTCATGTTCTATACCCCAGAGGTAAAGAGTCACCTTTCTAGGATCATATTATTTCATGGGGCTTGGCCAAAATAACTCTGGCATGATGATTGTAAGCCCACTGTTTTACCTGTAGCCTGATTCGGTTAGATCCCTTGCTTGGCATACCCATAGGTACTGCTTGTCTTTGGCCTTCAGTGTTCTTAGTCTTCCAGTGCAAATGCCCAACTACCTCTGCTAAGGTCAGGCGCACAGAGTCTCCTCATGTTCCTCTCTCAGAGATGAGCTGTGGCTGCTAGGTACTCTGAGCTCTAAATCTTCAGGGGTTGCTGAAGCTCTCCCAGTGCCTCTTGAAGTTCCCCTTCTCCGCACTGCTGAGCATTCCAAGAAGGCTCGTGCTATGACTCAAAGCAAAGGTGAGAATGGAGCCAGAAAGAGCTGAGCCGAGGCAACAAGGGCAGTGCTGCCCCAGGGCAGCCAGCATGGCAACAGGTTCACAGTGAGTTCCATAGTTTCTAGAAAAGTGTATTTGTAAGTCGATGTTCTAACAACCCCACTTTCTACTTGCTATTGAGATAAATTTGTCCCCCAAACATATAAGATTGAATATAGTTCTTATAAAACATTTCATGAAAAGACTTAAAAGTCAGTTTCTATTCTGACTGCTTATTCTAATTGTATGAAAGTTCATTGAGTTGTTAGCATTGAGCCTGGCTTTGGGTCTGGTTAATTTTGATGTGTTATATTTTTTCCAAAACTTTCTTTGAATAATAAAAACTTCATAAATTTTTTAACATTATTTTTTAAAATATTTTTTATGGTTTATTTAACTTTATTTTATGTGCATTGGTGTGAAAGTATCAGATCCCCCGGAACTGGATTTTCAGACAGTTGTGAGCTGCCATGTGGTGCTGGGAATTGAACCCTGCTCCTCTGGAAGAGCAGTCAATGCTCTTAACCGCCGAGCCATCTCTGCAGCCCCATAAAATTTTTAAAAATCAGCTTAGTATACCTACCAAGCTAGCATTTTGTGTGCTGGCTTTCAGTGTGGCTCACACGCCTTAAGAAAAAGAACATTTTTGTTTCCATTGAAGGTCCCTGGTCCCTGGATATACATGCCCATTCGCTTACCTTCTTCTCGCTCACCTTTTTCTTGACATTCTTTCTGTTCATTGTTTGATCTGTTTCAAAGCATCAATATGATCTTCTGTGCACCTCAAGAAACTATTTCTGATGAGGCCTGGGCCAATATCCCTACCCACTACTAGTCTTTCATCTTTCTTCTAAAGACTAGGCAGGACCCGAGGTGCTAACCTCACCTAGTGTCTCAAAATAAAGCCTTAAAAAGCAAACAAACCAAAATTGCCCAAATGCTGATGCTGAGCCGCAGTATACCCCCGTATACCCAGAACAGAGTCCCAGGGCTTTTGAAGTGAAAGCCAGAGTTGGGTGAGAAACAGGACAAACACAAAGGGACAGCCAGGGGACCTGAAATGTGAGTCACTGCTCAGTCACCAGCTTTGCAACGAGACTCACCGGGGCAAAACTATCCATGTAATTGTCATGGTTACAAGACTGTTTACGGAACACACCACCGAGCTTTTGTGTCTCCTTTCACATCACTTGGAAGGCACAGTTGTCAATTTTCTATACCGGTTTCCAAATTTGGGAGTGAAATTTCACTTAGAACGGCATTTAAAGCAAACCAAAATGTCTGAGTTAATGAACTCCAAATTCATTCTGTAGCAATGTCCTGTTGTTTACTGTAAGGGTTCAAGGTTTAAGAAGTGTTGGAAGTCTGTACAGATTCTGGGAATGTAATGAATTGCCTGCCAAGCACACATATCCCAGAAAGATACTTGGTGAGATTATCTTATCTTACTCATGATCTTATTATCCTACCAATTTTGTGTGGTTTCAGATTTCCCTGTCTTGGGATTAAATCAGTGTGTTCTTCCTGATGCATAATTCAGGAACACTTGAGAACGATGTAATTACAAACCTCAGCGGCAGACTGTGAACTACACTCAGTGTCATAACTGCCTGGAGCAGGGCTTCCTTTCAGAATAGCGGGGTAAGGACGTCATGTTCCTAAGTCCTATGCTCTGGGCCTGCGATTGGATATCCACAGTTACAGAGTTGGATGGGATCCAACACCACACACGGAAGCTGGGAAAATGCCAGCGCTTTTGTGGATTTAGAGGAATTCTGAAGGAGAAGCAGAAGAGGTTTTTTTTTTTTAAAGACCTATTTATTTATGCATATGGGTGTTTTGTCTGAATGCAGATCTGTACCCCAGAAGAGGGCATCAAATCCCATTGGGCCACAGTAATGGATGGTTGTGAGCAGATGTGTGGACTGGGATTTGAGTTCAGGTCCTCTGGAAGAGCAGCCAGTGTACTCTTAACCATTGAGCCATCTCTCCGGGCCTGAAACTATAACACAGTTGATGAAAGTGCAAGTAGAAGATTTTTGAATTATTCAAGTGTAGACCCAATTTTACAGATGAGATCAGTCTTGACTTGCGGTCTTGCTGAGGGCAGAAGCCGTTTTGCACAGGTGCCTATTCTGGTTTTTATTTCCCATAAGCGGAAACTGAGCTGTCTTGTGAAGTTTCTCCAGAACCTCTTTCCTCAACATCTAACTGCTCACTCCAGCCCGCATTCCCCATCACCTACACAGTCTTTCATCCATTTTGATTTCTCAACTCTCCTTCATTTGAATTTAGACATAGGAAGTCCATTTAAAACCATGGGAAATCTTCCTCATCCAAGACCTACCCGCCAGAGATACTGGCCGCATGCTTTCTGGTCCTAAATGCGCTTTGAAAGTTTTGTAGTGCTTACAAAGACTATAAAACAACAATAAGAGGGAAAATGCATTTTCCCCCATTGTAATGTAAGGTATTTGTAATCACCAGGGCAGTAACCTCCAGGATTTTCCTTCGGAGTAAGGTCTTAAGTATGTAGAAACTGAGATATCAGATCATTAACTCCATTATGTACGGTGGCGCTCAATCTCACTGTTCATGTCAATGCGTGTTAGCCATCCTCATCAAATATCTCTGTGAGATGTCTTTAGCTAGCCAACGTTCTTTTACCATTTCATAAATAAATGATTCAATAACAACAACACCCCAGGCTTCACATGGAAGATGGAGCCTCTCTACTCGTTTCCTTGTTACTGACTAAAAGGGCAGCCCTTCCGGTGTGGGCCATGTCTCTGCATTTGTTTGTGAATGATGGAGATTGTGCAGGGAAGAGTTCTTGGTGCCTCTCTCTAGGGTACCAAACTCTCGCAATTTGCTGAAAGCAGGTGGTATTCGTTTCCTCCTCTGCTGGAAGTTCATAATAAAAACAAACAGGTGGATTTTGTTTTGTTTTTAAGAATCTTCGGCTTGACAGATCAAAGGCCTTGAAACTAGATAAATGTGGACTCAGGCTAAACGACACAGGCTTTGAAGCAACAGGTGGGGAAGGCAGCATTGCGCAAAGTGAATGAGCTCAGCCCATGCGTTAAAATGTTTTTGGACAATTCCTGCGGGGCTCACAATGGATACTGAAAAGGACACATTATTGGCTTTGTAAGTTACTCTGTGGAAACGCACTGAAGGACCAGGAGAGTTTAGCTAGCATGAATTGGTCCCTCCCTTCCATTGAATTTGGCTGGCAAATTGAAATATCTGGCAAACTGGTTCCAGCTGGGTGTTGCCGGTTTCTAGAAAAGTTCTTGGGCCAGCAGCTTTCCAACAGTAGCTGCGAGGCCAATAATTAACCTTGTCACTTAGGGACCTTGCAGGCCTGTTTCTCAGCAGGACGAGCTTCAGAGTCATAGGAAAAAAAAACACAAAGTCACCTTAAGTCTTACAGTTCAACAGTTTTAATAGTGCACAATAAACCGGCATACAGCATTACGGTCCTCATTTAAAACAACCTTCTAAATGCTTCTAAACGGGGGTCGGGCTTCCATCCCTTCACATAGGAATAAATCTAGGGTAGTACACTAAAGTGCATTTCTCAGTCATTAAAAACAGTACTGTAATTTGCTCTCCGGAGTCCCCGGCAAGGGCATGGCTTCCTCATTTGGGAAGCCAGAGAAATGGTCACATACTCATTGCTTCTGAAAGAGCCATCCTGTCTTTTCACTCCCACAGGTGACAGGAACAACAACATTGCCTCAGAACAACTTTTTAAAAAGCCAACTTCCTCAGAAGCAACTGTCTACCCTTCCCACAAATAAATACTTACTCGTCTTTGAGTCAGGGACTATTGAAGACTCAGCGGACACTTCATTTTCTAGAAAAAAATTTAAATCTTTGAAGGCCTTTGGCCCCCTAAATATTCTGAAGTTACCAGGGCTGGGGTAATAGTGAATTTTCTCTCCTCAGAGAGAGATAGTCCGTGAAGCTTGCTCAGGCTATTGCTTGTCCTCCTGGGGGTCATCTGGAAAATCCGCCTCCTCCTCCGGGGACCTGTCTCCTTCGGGAAGCAGTGTGGCGCGCACTTTCCTCTTCTCCTTAAATCGGCCAGAGCGTGAGATCTTCAAATTACGCCGGCTGTTGCCTGATTTCTCCTCACCAAACTTATCTGACCCGAGGTGCTCTCCGGTGTCCTCAAGGACATCGGAGTGCTGGTTCTCTTCAGACCTGCTAGTCCGATCCAAGTAAGGCGGTGTGTGATCCTCTGCCTCTGGCTGAACATGAGGCTGTGCTCCCACGGTGACTTCTTTGCTTTTTTTCCTGGTTAGAGATTTCCACCAGGNAGCTGCCACTGTTCGCCATGGTCCGCACGCTTGGGGACCACGCTCGCCCTGCGTGGGGAAGGGCCTGGGCCAAGACGTCCCCCCCCCACTTGGTGGTCTCAAGACAGTTCACTCCAGTCCTCCCAGAATTCTTCCACGCTGGCAGGCTGCCTGGTGGGAATCGAGGAGCGCCCTGCACAGGGAGGAAAACAAAACTTGAGTTGGTCAAATAACAGGCTCCCCATTCCCCTTTCCTATGAGTTGGGGTTCCAAGCCATGGCGCCGCAGCAGCAGGCGTGGTGAACTCAGTGACCTCCAGAGGGATACTGCCTGATCTACAAGATCTCCTCAACCTTTGCCTTAGCTCCCGAGTAAGTGCAGCAGCCACCCAGTGGAGGGCCTGACCATCTTGATCAACCTGGCTCCAAAGGGATTATGACCTGGCCTGCTACTCCACCTGACTGTAGAACCACTATAGGTGCCCACCTGTCCTTGAACTCCTTTTCTTCAGAGGAGCAACGGGGAGGAGGAGGATGCGGGAGCGGGGGTGGGGCCACCTAGCAAGTTGCCAATTACAGGTGAACAATGAAGATAAAACAAACAGACCCAAATTTCTCTAAAACCTTTTCCTACGATGTTGAAAGATGATACTTGGGAGTGTATCCAAGTGGGAAAGCTGGACGGCCAAGCATATTGTTGTGTTTACACCAAACTGCTTCAAACCACTTCTGCCTTGTGACTTTCAGAGGCCGTCTAGACTTAACTTCCTTTGAAAACCGCCATCCCACTCTTCCTTTTACTCCCTAGAGGCCAATATCGCGATGGTAGGAAGGCCTTGGGCCCCAGCCCGTCTTCGCTTAACTCTCCAACTCTCAAGCGTTTTAGTTATAAAGACTTCTGGTACTTTCTCTTGCGCGATTCCATCCTCCAAAAGACAGAGCGCAACCAGAACTCCAGAAAAACATCCTTCTTCCCCCCAAACAGTGAATAACGGGTCCCCCAAACCTCCAATGCTTCAAGCCAGACCACTGGCACACTTCCCGGGCGCCTGCAACTGGACAAGACCACCGAGAGTGGGCAGGGCTCTCGAGCACCGCCCATTTCTAGATTTCGGTTCCGAGCTCCGCATCCCACGCGCGGCGAGCTCCTAGGATTCGAGAGTGCTCAAAAGAGGGAATCTTGGGCCGCCCGTTTGCTGTTGCAGGTTCTCCCGGAACTGCCCGAGAGAGGAAGTCTCTGCGCCTACGGGAGACAGTGCCGGCCACTGGCACTATCTCCTCCCCAGGATACCCCAACTCGAAAGCAGAAACGGCCCCAAATTCCTTCCCTATGTACCCTCAGTAATCGTCTGCAGTGCGGTTTGCAAACATCCTACTCCCTCCTACCTCGCTGATTGGAAAAACAAACCCTTGCCCCCAACACTCCACTCGACACTTTCTTCTCCACAGTGATCAACTTGGTGTGCAGGGAAAGACTTTGTGAGCAATGCACAAGGAAAAGATGACAAATAATGTAAAAGTAGGCAGAGCACTGTTCTGGGGGGCCTCTCCTCTGGCAGCAGGAGGAGGGGCACCGCCAGGCATGGGGCAGCATTCCCGAGGGACACTGCAGCTCTAGGGTCTGTCTAGTCAGATGCAGAGGGACTCTGGTTCGCTCACCTGCAGGGGCTTTCAGGGTCACCAAGGGACGTCTAGGGGCTGCCTGAAGCTTAGGCGCTATGCCGGTTGGCACGGTCTCGGAGAAATGCAGGAATCGTTCTTGCTGGTCTGGCCCAACACGTTTGATTCCCGCACACTGCGGGGACAACCCAGGGCTGGCAGCACGGTCCGCTTAGGTCGCAGGGGCTGTCAGATCCGCTGCCCCAGGGCAAGCCCAGAAAGCTTTTCCTGGTGGGAGTCTCACATTCTGGGGCGCGTCCCTTTTCCCTGCTTGCACTGTTCCCGGGCCGCTGAGAGATGGAACCTCGGCCGCCGACTCCTGCGCACTCGCTCTTCCTGAGCGTCCGTAGGAACGCACTGAGACATCTGCCCACCTGCTGGTGGCTGGCCAAAGGACTGAAGACGCCAGAACCGCGGAGGCGGGGAGGGTCAGGGAGGCGGCCACCCAGCTACAGGTGCAGGTAGAGCAGGAGTTCCCGCCCTCCTAAGGACCAGATTGGACGAGGTCGCATACGTGACTTCAGCCTTGAGGACTCTGATTGGAGAAAAAAGCTGTACTGAGCCGCGCCCCGTCGGTGTTTCGTTCTTGCTCTATGATTTGAGTCCCAGGATTTTAAGTTTTCTAATTCCAAGCGCTGATTCAAACTCGGACATGGAGAGTTTCAAACACTCTCAGTTAAAAGGTTGAATGTTACGAAACATGTCCTTGCTGTCATTGGGCGCTATTCCTAGTACTGAGTAGATTAACCCTCTTGTTCATCACAGCACCCCAGGACTGGGCACTGTGACCCTCTCCAGGCCTGCAAGGAAACTTTGGCACTGGAAGGTTAAATAGTTGCCCAGGACTGCCTGCTGAAGCGGAAAGGAGCAGGGTTGGAGTTTTGACTCTAGCTTAACCGCCACGTGATAGCAGCTTGTCCGTCCTGGGTTCTTACCATGGTACTATCATTCAGGTTTGAGTGTCCATCGAACCGACAGCTTCCCGAAATATAATTCCAGCCCTGAGCCACCGTGAGAAAGAGGCAGTGGGCTCCATCACTGGGTAGGGCGCTTCAGCTAGGTGATTATTTGACTACAGTATTAGAGGAGACATTTTTTTCTAGTGAAGGAGAAGCTACAATTTTCTCCACCGCCTTGCAGGATGCCTTGAAAGAGCGATTCTTGGGCTCTCTGGGCTCATGGACATACAAATAGGACTCCTGGCCTCTAAGATATGCAGTCCAGACAGAGCACTTTCTGCAGAGTAAACCTGGTGGGAGACTGGACACCTACTCGATTCCCTTGCAATTTGATTTGCTAGGCAGGAATTTTACAGAGCCTTTCAATATACCAAGGAGGAGGAAAATACAAGGACTCTGTTGATGCCTTAGTTTGGGTTTAAATAAAAAAAAATGAAGAACACAGCTCTGTGTATTTGAACAGTCATTTGTTTCTTACCAGAGATTAATAACTCCCCTATCCTCCCTCCTTTCTTCCTTTCTTTATTGATGGCATTTCACTATGTAAGGAAGACTGGCTTCAAACTCTGGCATACCACCAAACCTGACTCCTTGGGGGTAGCTTTAAAGTACAGACATTGAATCAGGACACTAGGGCTGAATAAAGACTAGCCTCCAGCATTGAGGGGAGGACTCTCTCCAGAGGGAGATGCCAAATGATAAGAAAATTTTACCTGGGGTCTCACCACCAGTTACAGAGCTGAGACTGGAGACTGGGTACTGTTGAGCACGTGGGTGAGAGAAGGAAGACACCAGGAAGAGAACACCAGCTTGCTGATTGGCTCCTCATCCAGTGTGGTTTTGACAAAGCCACAGGCATTTTCTCAATAAACAGATCCTTCACTTCTCAGTAAGACAGCGCCTTATTTACATTCAACAACGTCAAATGTCTCTGCTGTGTTTTGTGGGTTGTGTCAAAGCACCTCCTAAACAAGATAAGCCCCACCCGGGGTGAATGGGTACACGGATTGGTAAAGCCAGGGGGAAATGAGCTGAGGCACAGGAGATGGGGAACAACCCAGGGTAAACAGCCAGTACAGGAGCCTCGAGGTGTGAAGGGTGCTGCGGTTCCCAAGGCTTAGAGACCAGGCAGGTGATGTGAGTGCTGAGTGGTTGATGCGAAATGGGAGGCAAGGCTGGACCATTCAACGCCACATAGGCTTCCAAGGATAGCCGTGAATGTGGCCCAAGGCAGACTCATACCAGCTACTTTCTCAGGCACAATAAATGATGGCCCGCTTTAAGGGATGAGTTTCTAGAAGGCAGACATTGGATACTAGAAATTAAAATCAGACTTTTGGAGCCTAGAGTTGACATTCTCTCCTAGCAAACCTGAAATGTCTAGAGGGGCTGGGGAAATGGATTACATCTTTGCATTTCTACAGTAGGACTGGCTTGGGAAGGGTACTGAGCAAATGCCTGAGGAATATGACCAGTCAAAATGGGAGAAACCAAAGTCCCCTCCACTCACTCCAAGAGAGCTGGGGTATGTCTTGGCTTTGTTCTTACTGTCCCCAATTTTCACAAGTCCTGTCCTTATTCTTCCTTTATTTCTTTCCTCCCTCTTTCCCTCTCTCCCTTCCTTCCTTCCTTCCTTCCTTCCTTCCTTCCTTCCTTCCTTCCTTTCTTTAGTTCCTGCCTTTCTCCTTCTTTGTGGACTAGACGTCCAGCCTCCATCTCTGTCCCTTGGCATGTTGTATTGTGCTTTCTGTGCATTCCCATCAGTGTCGGATTCATTTAACCTTCTAGAGTGGACACTGCAACCAGGCATGAAATGAGAATCTACCGCTTTCGGCATCTCATCTCCCCGCCTCATTACTGGACCGTCTATAGATGTTCCTTTCTTAATGGTTTTCTAAGCAGTTGATCTAAGCAAGGCCAAATTTTGTCCAGAGTCTGCTCTCTCTGCAAGTTACTCCCCACAGCCAAGACTTTTTCCATGTGTCCTGTCATCAGATCACAGGTCTGGAAGTCATAGCCTCTCTGTCCCTTCTTCACGAAGTTATTTTATTCAGAATGCTGGTAGCAGGGACTGGCTAGGACTCCATTTAGCTGTCCTGCAGGGAAGGAGTCGTGGTGTCTCTGCTGGATCTTTCTTTCAACAACAGATGTCCTTGGCCCACCTACATGGCCTTCTTTTCATGTTGCTGAAGATGCAACCCTGGACCTTGAGCATGCTAGGCAAACACCACTGCTGACCTACCTCTCTCCATTCACCAGCCTTCCTTCTTGTTGGAACCAACCAACTATCCTCCTTGTCAGCCTGATTTTCAAATGGAACCAACCGTATTTCTTTTTCGCCTGGTTCTCAGATGTATTGTCTTCTTGGGCTGACATCAACACACTTCACTATAACTCACAGGGAGGTGTGGTATCCCACCTCTTTCACCAACATGGCTTCTCAGCATCCCTGGGATTGAGAAAGTACACACTGACACTCTGCCTTGGTCAATCTACAATGCCAATACCAACAACTTCCTCTTAAAACAACCACTATTTTGTCCCTTCTTTCCCTCCATGGTGGCTCCTTCTTTATCTCCCTTCCCATTGATAATCTCAGGGCAAGCTGCCATATCTATCTATCTATCTATCTATCTATCTATCTATCTATCTATCTATCTCTGTTCCAAAGAGATCAATATCATGCCACACACTACCTATGTGTTCTTTCTTTCAATCCTAACAACAACTGGTAGTTATTACAAAAATGTAAGTGGTACTTTGGGTAGAACACCTTGTGGAGGTAGAGCCAGGATGCGGGATAAGGCAACCGGGCACCAGAGCAAGCACTTAGACACTATGATTTTGGATTTTGTTGAGATTCAGCCCTTCTGATGATCGCTGTCTTGCTCACAGGCTTAAATATCATTTCCAAGAAGGTGAGTCCAGTTTATGTCTCTCTGAATTACAAAACTACGTGTTTTTTGATATTTCACCATCAGGTAATATTGTAATGGTTTGAATGAGAAGTGTCCCCATAGTCTCAGACCATTTCGTTCCCCGTTGCTGGTTCTGTTTGGGGGAAGGTTTAGGTGGTAAAGCCTTGCTGGAGGAAGTTGTCACCAGGTGTGGGCTTTCAGAGCCCACATCCACACCCTACAGCCAGTTTGCTCTCTTTGCTTAATGCTTCTAGCTCAAATGTGAATTCTTAGTTCTTGTTCATGCTGCCATGCCTGATGCTTTTGTCCATGATAGATTCTTATCCCTCTGGAACCATGAGACCAAATAAAATCTTCCTTCTGTAAACTGCCTTAGTCATGATGTTTTATCACAGCAATGGAAAAGTAATCAACACACGCAGTAATTTAAATACATGTAAAGCAGGATCTCTCAGCATCATCTCTCATATCAATTACCTGCCCTTATTCCAGAATGCTCGGTCCAAATGAGTGGCACCATGCCTGTGTAATAGTGCAAACCCGAATGCAAGGTCTTAATCCATTTGGCCACTATGGCAACAGACCACAGACTAGTGTGATGGTTAATTTGTGTTATCAACTAGACTGGATTTAGCATCACCTAAGAGCTACACTATCATAGGTAGTACCCGTCTCACGAAGTTCAACCTAAGACTGAGCAGAAGAGGGGAAAGGAGAAAACCAGCATTCATTTCTCTCTGCTTCCTGATTACAACGCAGTGTGACCAGCTATTTTCCATTCTTGCCGCCATGATGTCCTGGACAGCCTTTTGTCAACTTGATACAAGCTGGAGTTGTCTGGAAAGAGGAACCTTGGTTGAAAGACAATACCTCCATTAGATTGCCTAGAGGCAAGTCTGTTGGGCATTTTCGTAATTAATGATTGATGTGGGAAGACCTAGACCACTGTGGGCAGTGCTGTTCCTAGATGGTATAAGGAAGCAAACTGAGCAGGCCTTGGGGAGCGAGTCAGTAAGCGAGTTTCTCCATAGCTTCTGCTTCAGTTCCTGCCACCATGTTCTTCGACTTCTGCTCACCATATGCTATGAGACGATATAAACCCTTTCTTCCCCTAGTTGCCGTTTAATAGTGGTCTTTACCATAGCCATAGAAACCTAACATAAGCCACATGACTTCCCCACCATGTTGAGCTTTGTTCTCAAATTCTAAGTCTGAACAGGTCCTTTCTTCTTTAAGTTGCTTTTCTTAGATATTTTGTCACAGCAACGGGACAAAAGCAACTAATGCCACTAAGAAGTTCACAAATGCTGGAAATGTATTTTTAATTGTTCTGGAGACTGAAAAACTTCAGGTTAAGGTGGCAGTAGGGCCAGTGTTGGTGACCTTTCTGGTTTATAATTAGGCCTCCAG
Source organism: Bramus lutescens (assembly GCA_001685075.1). NCBI lineage: Eukaryota > Metazoa > Chordata > Mammalia > Rodentia > Cricetidae > Bramus > Bramus lutescens. Next base: position 65,073 of record LOEQ01003622.1, on the reverse strand, counting down.
GAGCTGCCTGTGGTCTTTTACATAAGCATTAATTCTGTCTTGAGAAAAGGCCTACCTTGATTTCCTAAATGCCATTTCACTCATCTGTCACCCTTCACTTCCCTCGCTCCTCCATAATCTAAACCATCGCCATATTTCAACTGGACTCACCAGAGCAACCTATGCGCATCATCCCTCCTATTCTGCTCCTGCTCCATCCTGCATCCTCATGGTACCCACAATGGTCACCTAGCAACAACCTCTATGTTTAAAGCCCCTCACCAGTGTCCCTCTTGTAGTTTGAATAAAGAACTGCTATGACCCACAGGCCCTACATGATACAGTCCTACATGGTCACAAGACACCAGTCTTCAGTCACTTCATTCTGCTCTTCCCAAAACTCCTTTGCTCTTCGGTCACGCTGACCTCTGTCACCTCTGCGACAACTTGCTTGCCCCCACTAAGCCTTGTTGCACAGAGAAATTATTAAGTGAAGATTGCCCGTGCTGCTTTCATCCTTTCAATGGCATCTATTTTTCCTGTTATTTTGCTCTGTAGTCCTTACATCTCACACAATCTCCCTTAGAACACAATGAAATATATTTCTATTGGTTACGTATTTGTTACCACAATGAGATGTCAGTAAAACAGCTAATAAGAGTTTGCTTTGGCTCACAGTGCCAGGGTATAGTCCATCTTGGCAGGTGTCTTAGTTAGGGTTTCCATTGCTGTGGTAAAACTCCATGACCAATAGCAACTTGGGGAGGAAAGGGTTTATTTAGCTTACCCACCCCAAATCACAGTCCACCACTGAAGGAAGCTGGGGCAGGAATTCAAGGCAGAAACCTGAAGGCAGGAGCTAAAGCAGAGGCCACAGTGAAGTGCTGTTTATGGCTTGCTCTCCATGGCTTCCTGAGCCTGCTCTCTATACAGCTCAGTAGTACAGGCTCAGGGAGAGAACCACTCCAACCCTGCAGGGCTGGGCCCACCCACATCTGTCATTAATCAAGAAAATGCCAATAGGTCTGCCCACAGGGCAATCTTGTGAGGACCTTTTCTCAATCAAGTTTCCTCTTCTTGAGTAACTCTAAGTTGTGTCAAGTTGATAAAAACAGAGAGAGACAGAGAGACAGACAGACAGACAGACAGACAGACAGACAGACAGNNNGACAGACAGACAGACAGACAGACAGACAGACAGACAGACAGACACACACACACCCTAGCCAGGAAGCAGGGAAAGTATGGCCTCAGGAGCAGGCGTTAGCTGGTCACATCATATCCACAGCCAGGAAGTAGAGATGCTGCTGTTTAAAACTCCCTTTCTCCTTCCCATTCAGTCAAGAACCATGGAACGGTGGTGCTCATATTTAGGCTGGATCTTGCCACACTGACTAACGTCATCTAGAAAATTCCACATAGACATGCCCAGAAATTTGCTCCCATGGTAGCCTACATCCCCTCAAATTAACAATTGAGATTAACCATTGTATTGTCCTTCATATTTTCCTCAATAATTTGCTGGTGATCATCTCTTTAGGCCTTTGTCTGTTGTTGTTTGGTTCCAATTCTTGTATGGCATCTTTGTTGGGTATCAAACACACACACACACACACACACACACACTCACACACACACACCCCTTATATTATTTCTGTTGGGAAGTTAACTGTCAATCTATAACTTCTTTTAAATGTAATTGGTTCCCCACACCACTCTCCTATTAAGATTTTTCTCATTGTCTTAGATTTTTTTCAGTATTACTCAGTATGCAAATAGATTGTTTTTCATTTTGCATTCTTCAGTTTATTTGATTCTTTGCTCAGTTTTTGATAACTCTCAGCCAGTTTTTCAAACATTATCAGCTGCCTCAGTCTTTCTTTTGATTTGCTTTCTTAGTCTACCCAGCTACAGTCTCTATTTTGCCATCTCTTCCCCCCCCTTTGGCTTTCTGGGATGCATTCTAGATGATTTCTTTTGATCCACATGATGATATACTCAGTCTTTCATGCTACACCTAAAAAGCGGTTAAATCTCTCCTTTAGTTTGTACATTCTTTTTAGTTTTACTTCAGATATGAAGAAGGATTCTAAAAAGAAATCCCACACTAGCTGAAAATTGAGTATAATAATGGGTTATTTATTTAGGGGTAGACTCTCAGATCACAGTCCTCTGCATGAATGGGGATCAGGAACCAAATCCAGCAGCGGGAAGAGAGTAAGCGCATGCTTTACATAGGCATTTATAGTATAGAAGGCCACGCCCAAGTGGGCTGGTATCTTACAGGCTCCTAAATGGAGGAGTTCTTACAGCACAGATATGTTATGTTATTATAGTATTCTATTTCTTGAAGGTTTATATATATATATATGTGTGTGTGTGTATAAATACATATATATACATATATATATCTTTAAATACAACCTACATAAGCTCTATTTATTCAAAAGTTTGAAGCCTTTGTAGGTTATGGTGGTTTAAAAGAAAGTAGTCCACAAAGGGAGTAGCAATATTAGGAGGTGCAATTTTGTTGGAGTATATATGGCTTTGTTGGAGGAAGTTTGTCACTGTGGAAGGAGGCTTTGAGGTCTCATATATGCTCAAGCTTCACCCATTGAGACAGACCACTTCCTGTTTCCTGTGAGTCAAGATGTAGGGCTTTCAGCTACTTCTCCAGCACCATGTCTGCCTGCACACCACCATGCTCTGCCATGATGATAATGGACTAAACCTCTGAAAATGTAATTGTTTTTTCTTTATGAGTTGTCATAATCATGGTGTCTCTTCACAGTCATAGAAACCCTAACTAAGAGAGAAGTCTATTTATTTTGTCTTTTCTGACAGTTCCCACTCACAGGTTCTTCTTTCTTGGTATTCTTGAACATCATACTTTGTTCTTTGATTTCCTGGTTATTGGTAGGGATTATTTAAGGTACAAAGCAAATATGACTTATGGGGTCTTCAAGTGTTCAGAGAAGTTAACACACAGGTACCACCACAAGTCCACAGCTTGGGATTGTTTTAGACAAAGAAAACAAATTCATTCAAGCAGGAGTCTGTGCCCACACTCTCTGGGGACACATCCATCAATGCCTTTACTCTTTCCCCCACCCAGTCTTTTCTGTTCTTCTGTAACTTAACTGTGCATGCAGACCCGTGGGAAGATGAACAGAGAGATATTTTGCTATGTTATGCCCTCATAGAAGTCATCAGGCCCCCTGGGGACTTGAAGTTAATGAGGACAGCATCTTCTATTAATCTTTACCTTGGGCGAGTACCTGGCTTGTGAAAATGTCCCCTTTGCTTCCAGAAGCTACCAAGACAGAAGTTGTGTCTGTGTTCATCTCTCTCAGTGGAGAATCCATCCAACAACCTGGCTCCGGCCCCACCAAGAGCAAAGAATGTGTTTTAATTATATTACACATCTCGCTTGGTCACTTGTCTTCTTTGATTCACTTTCTTGTTCATTTATTTTAATCACTGGACTCCCTCACTAGATAATAGTACCATTTTCTGTAACCATCAGTTACATCATTTATAGTATGCTCAAAATCTAACCAACTCTGTGCATACTATACATATTCATTTTTCCTAAAAGTTCCAGAACTTGGACATTATTCATATTATAGATCAAGAAATTGAGGGATAATGAACTTACTACTTTGCAGAGATCACAAAGCTGGTTGGTGTCAGAACTGGCACATGACCCTAGGAAGACTGCTTCAGAGTGAAGAGACATAACCCAGCACTCCACGCGTCTCTCCATGAAAGGAAAGACGTGTCACCGATGAGCTTTTGTACCTGGCATGGTGCCTGCAACAATATCCTCAGTATTGTTGAGTGAGTTATCACAGAAGACATAGCTATGAATTCTCTGGTTAGAAAATGATTGATTTGGAAAGAAGAAAAACAATAAAAGCCCAATGAAATGCTGTTAATCATTCTGTGGGATAACAGCTTGATTTCTCTTTAATTCTGACATGTGATTGGGTTGGTAGAACAAATCTGGCTTTGTTTGTTTTTTGTTGCTAGCATGTTGGAAGAAAGCTACCATGTTGAAATAACATCGGAGAGAAATGGGTTAAATGGTAAAAATACAGGGACATTACATTAGAGGGTTGCTGCTGAGGCTTTGTTAGAAACTGAACTGAAGGAATTCAGAACCAGACATTCCCCAGCAAGGCCCAATAAGACATCTGATCTTGCTCGGGAAACGAGAACCTAGCTTTAGTATTTGTCAGAATACTGTTGATGTAGGTGGAAGTCACGAGCTATCGTTTAAGGCAGGCTCTCCTGATGGTCACCTGATTCCAGGTCAGGGCTCCTTGCAAAAATGACCCGATCTCTACTGTTATTCATGTCCCTATGCAAAGTGTCAGTTCCGTTATGCTCGGTTTGTGGGGCCATGTTTTCTCTTCTGTGGTCGGCCAATGTGTCAGCACCATGAGTCACATATGCACCACAGAGGTGGCCATCTGATGAACAGGTAACCTGGCCATGGAGGTGATCTTTTGGTTTTCTCACCTTTGTTAAGGCCATTGTCCAATGAACAGGGGCAGCAACCCACAAGGAATCACTACTTTCCTTTCTTGGGGCCTTCAGGGGGTTGAGTGATGTTTGTGTGTTTGTGGTGCTCAGTCCTCGGGACAAGCACAGGGACATCTCTTTTGCATACTTAGTGAGCATTCAGGCTTCTGCATACAGAGGCAACTTCATTTACATAGTAAGAAGAAGTACCTCGGCTGCAACTGTGAAGCCTTTGTTATTACAGTAAGCTTTGAATCTCCCTACAGGCTTCTCATTTCAGTGGTCAGAGCCTCTGCCAGAGTCGTGCACCCTTAGTTTTACAGGACCATCTTGCAAGTTAGAGTAATGTCTTCAGGGTCACCAGACTTGAGAGGTGGAGCAATTTTGAGCAGGCTTCAGTTCGTCTCTATGGTGTTTTCCCCATGCGCCCACTCAAGTCTTGACTTACATTTAGTTAATCATTAGATCGATAAACTTTTGTTGCTATCAAGGCTATCAGAGTCATACTTCAAAAATTTTGATTAGGTCACCATCTGTTTTTAATGATTTATGTGCATTGGTGTTTTGCCTGCTTGTATGTCTGTGTGTATCAGATCTTGGAATTACAGACAGTCGTGAGGTGCCATGTGGGTGCTGGGAATTGAACCTGGGTTCTCGAGAAGAGCAGTCAGTCCTCTTAACCACTGAGCAATCCCTCCAGCCCCCTAGGTCACTGTCTTCTAACTTTCCCTTTCAGACAAAGCTGAACCACAGCTGGGATCATAGAGCGCTCAAAACAGAGTGTGTATTAGCTGAGGCGATTGCAATGCTGAGTTTCTTACAAAAGAGACTTGTTGGTTGGGTTGGATGCTGCCTGGGTGGCTTTAAAAAAATTACTTGGTATCTTTAGGCTCTGCTTACTTTATATGTAAAGTGGGGGTAATTTCTTTCACTTCTCTGGGTGGCAGCTAGGATTAAAGTAGACAATATGCTTATTTAGTTCCCTAGCAGAGTGTCTATACTCACCCAGTGAGTGCTTGTTTTTCCTGTGACTAATTTCTTTTTCTTGGCTAAAATTTGTGTAAGTAAACCCTATCAATTAGTCAGTCAACCAACCAACCAACCAAACAACCAATCAATCCATCAGTCAATTCCAAAGTGTTTTTGAAAGTCACATCAAAGCCTAACAAAGTGCTCCCAATATTGTTGGCCTTGGCCAGTTCCTGCCTCCAACAACATTAGTTACTGTAGAATACGTAACATATGACATTGTTCTGAGTCACGCTGCTTTCAGGGGCATCCTCAACGACTTCATCTAACCAGGTGGAAGTTTTCTGGGTATGACCCAGGAAGGGTCTTTATCTCTAAGCACCAAAATCGTCTTTCCTAGTTAAGCTAGGAAGTGCGCTGGGGTAAGCCCAAGAGCAACAACACAAGAAAAGATTAACAAGGGGCAGGTAGAGGTCCTCAGAGGTAAGGTCACTATCAGACTGAAGTTCTGGAGTCTCAATAAATCCCCTGCATCACAGAGTCAGACAGGAGAAGGAACAGGAGTGGAGTAATGTCTCTGATATCTCAGACACCATGATTCTCTTTTGTTTCTATTTTATTAAAATAGTGTATGTTTATACATTTAAGGGCTGAATGTTGTTAAAATATTTGTAGAAAGTCACAGGGATTCATTGGGTCTAGAAAGATGGCTCAGTGATTAAGAACACATGCTGTTCTTGTAGAGGACCCACGTCTAATCTCACTCAGTCCCTACTCTGAAGCCAGGACAGGAACTCAAAGAGGGCAGAACCCCAGAGGCAGGAGCTGATAGAGAGGCCACGATGGGGTGAAACTTAGCGACTTGTTTCCAGTTGCTTGATCAGCCTACATTCTTATAGAACCCAGGACCAGCAGTCCAAGGATGGCACCATCTGCCACGGGCTGTGCCATCTCCCATTGATCACTAAATGAGAAAATGCCTTACAGATGGATCTTTTTTTAAAAAATATTTTTTCCTTTTTTAAAATAGATTTTTATTGAGCTCTACATTTTTCTCTGCTCTCCTCACTGCTTCTCCCCTCCCCTTCAACCTTCTCCCAAGGTCCCCATGCTCCCCATGTACTCAGGAGACCTTGCCTTTTTCTACTTCCCATGTAGATTAGATCCATATCTGTCTCTCTTAGGGTCCTCATTGTTGTCTAGGTTCTCTGGGATTGTGATTTGTAGGCTGGTTTTCTTTGCTTTATGCTTTAAAACCACATACGAGTGAGTATATGTAATAATTGTCTTTCTGGGTCTGGGTTACCTCACTCAAAATGGTGTTTTCT
>LOEQ01003622.1:9650-50494 GCA_001685075.1 Bramus lutescens | reverse complement strand
GTCAAACTCCAAGAGAAATTCTGACTCACAGGAAGACAGATCTAAGCATGGATGGGTCCTATAGCTAGACTTCCTGTTCAGCTAGCAAATGTATTTTTTTTAAAGTCCTTTTTCCTCCCCCCCCCTTTTTCTTGAGACAAGGTTTCTCTGTGTAGCTTTGGCTGTCCTGGAACTCACTCTGTAGAGCAGGCTAGTCTTGAACTCACAGAGATCTGCCTACCTCTGCCACTCTGAGTGTTGAGATTAAAGGTGTGCTCCACCACTGCCCAGTCATTTAAATCCTTTTAAATCAGAGTTTTATTTCATATGCCATAAAAATTTCCTGACTGAGGCTGGAGAGATGGCTCAGTGGTTAACTGTGAGTACTTCTCTCAAAGAAAACTTCAGTTCAGTTCCCAGCATCCACATTGTGCAGCTCACAATTGCTTGAACGTAGCTCCAGGGGACCTGACACCCCCTTCCGGCCTGTGAGGGCACCTGCATGCACATGGCACACATACCCATAGCCCTGGATACACATATACATAATAATTTTTAATTACCTTTCTTGTTGGATAGCTCTATTGCTCATATTTCCTATAGATTGATGTCTGTCTCCTTATTCATACTCAAGAAGTCTTTATGGGTATTGATTGGAAGTTGACCATGCTCAGGAGGCATGGAGGAGTCACTGGGATCCATCCAGAAGCTTGATGGATTATTGGGTGCAGGCCCTTAATCTCAGCACTTGGGAAGCAGGGGCAGGCAGATCTCTGTGAGTTCCAGGCCAGGCTCCAAAGAGAAACCCTGTCTAGAAAAACAAAATGAAATGAAATTTTGCATTATTATGACCTCCTAGAAAAGAATCTTGTGTCCATCTCCTAGACACACACACAGTTTATATACACACCATGTATGTGAACCCAAGGCTTATTGTTGACTTGGCTATAACACTGAATCTTTGGCATGAGAACTACTTTTGTCTTGATACAGTTCTTTTTTGTAATTCCTTTGTTTTTATTTCTGTTTCTGTGTGCGTGTTTGTGTGTGTGTGTGTGTGTGTGTGTGTGTGTGAGTGTAGGTGCCTGTGGATGACTGCTTGCCACAGCATACCTTTGGAAGCTGGAGACATCTTGGAGTCAATTCTCACCATCTATCCCGGATTCCTGGAAAGGAGTCTAGATTTTCAGGCTCAATAGCAAGTGTCTTCACCTGCTGAACTACCTTGCTGGTCCAGGAATTTGAATGTTGGGTTTTTGCTGTTGTCTTTGGGGTTTCTTTGGTGTATGCTGAACAAGTGCTCTCCAACAGAGATCCCATACCTGCAGCCCCACACAGGTGCTTTCTACTTGGCCTTGAGAGATGGACGCTCTTTCCAAGGTGAGCTCTTTTGGGCCTTGTTCCTCCAATGCTGTGCCTTCATGTTGTCCTTGACAGGATCCTTATTCAGTCTTGTGCCTTCCTGGCCTCCAAACCCTTAAATGAGGCTTCCCCATCGGGCAGGGGACTGGAAGAATGGGGCCAGGTATACAATTCATATCTGTGCATCGCTATACACTTTCTGTTGAGCTTGGAGCATTCACAGTCAACTGGCACTTGAAAAGTGTCTGGGGTGCCCAGAGAGCAGCTTGTTGTGTTATTATATCCATTTTCAGACAAAGAACGACTTATAGACCAAGATTATGTGCTGTTTAGAAATGATAGGCAGGAAAAGCAGATATGCTTAGCAACTGGCATGTCCAGAATATGTTCCAGTAATACTTTATTAAATGCTGGAGCTTTTGAAGCACACAGCAGTTGAAGAGATTATGCGAAGTTATGCATTTGGTGACTAGGAAAGATTTTCTATTGGATGCCATTTACATACACAGGAGATTGGCAAGCCTTTGAAGCAAGGCTGGTCTGCTCTTCTTGGTGAGTATGACCGTGTGCTGTGTTCTCCTTTCTCACCACATCCACTCCCGTCACTAATCTGCCTCTCAGCTCCTGTCTGAAGTGCTTCTCGCTGATACTCGGAGTCGGAGTTGGAGAGTCAGAGCGCAGAGCACGGCCTCTTTCAAAAGTGGTGTCCTCCCAGCTTTGGTCATCTTCTCCTGGCTCTGCATCCTGCAGCCACTTCTGTTCTTCGCCAGGCTCTCTGAGTTTGATACTCCTTAGATTTTGTTCTTACCTGGGTCATCATCTTGGTTCTCTTCATGCCAGTTGTCCACGTTACCATTCTGAACCCTGCACTTCAGCTCATCCTCCCTCTTGAGTTCCAACGACCAAGCAGATATTTATGCCACTGACGCAAACACACAGACTAAACTCCCAACTTCTCCCCACAGACCCCACTTCTCCTCTGGGTTCTCTTATTTTCTTAAAAAAAATAACTTAGTGATGGAAACCAGAAGTCATGGTTTCCATAGGAGACCCTGTCCTTTGAACTTGCCCTGGTCAGTAGGTCCTGACTGCCTCCCAAAGAGCTCACAGCTGGATCTCCTCTCGTCCCTCATGTTGTGAGTGGGCTGAGCCTGACTGCCCAACCTAAACCAGCATCCTGACTGGCACAGAGCCTCCCGTCTTCTATTTTCTGTTTTGTCTTGCCACTTGATGGATCTTTCATCCTTTTGCTTGGTGCACGGCCTCTTCCATCTCTCAGGCTGGCCTGAGTATTTGCTCTCATTCCTTCCTCTCCACTTCTACTTCAGTTTTCCAAACCACCCAATGCTCTCTCACACACTACGGCTGACCCTTCCTGCACTCTCAGCCAGGGACAGTGTCGGGATATGGGGATATGTGCCGTGTGCTACTTACGCAAGCAGTAGGCATGAGTTTTGTCTCATGGCGTTTGTATTTTAGTGGGAGGCAGCTGTATATATAATTACCATAGGTTGTGATATCCTGTATTAGTAATAGAAAAACAAGTCATCAGTAGGAAGGCAACAAAGAGGAACCTCAAGTGTGATAAAAAATCTTTTCAACCCAAATCAGGAAAACATAATTTAATACTGCTTGTTACCTTAGTCTGCTCATGCTTGTGCTGGATAATTTTATGTCAATATGACAGATGCTAGGATCATCAGAGAGGAGGGGGCCTCAGTTGAGAAAATGCCTTCACAAGATCAGGCAAGGCCAACCTGGAGGGCAATTTCTTAATTAGTGATTGATGTGGGAGGGTCCAGTCTTTTGTGGGTGGTGCCATCCCTGGGCTATGGGTCCTGGGTGCGACAAGAAAGCAGGCTGAGCAAGTCAGTAAGCAGCACCCTTCCATGGCTTCTACATCAGCTCCTGCCTCCAGGTTCCTGCCTTGTTTGAGTTCTGTCCTGAATTCTTTTGCTGATGAACAGAGATGTGGAAGTATAAGCCAAATAACCCCTGCCCCCTGAAATTGCTTTGGTTATAGCATCTCATCATAGCAACAGTAATCCTAACTAAGTCAGTGTTGTTAACACAAAATGCCACAGGCTGGGTGGTTGTTGGTAAACAACAAACAGTTATCACTTAATTTCTGGAGGATGAGAAGTCAAGAGCAAAATGCCAGGAGGCTTGTTGTCTGATGATGCACTCTTCCTGGGTCACAAGCAGTCCTTATCACACAGTGGAGAAGACAAGAGAGCTCTCTGGGTTCTCTTTTACGAGGACACTAATTCCAGTAGCAGGGCCCTGCCCTCATGACCTAACCACCCCTGAAAAGCTCTGCCTCCAAGTACCATGGTACTAGGAATAGGTTTCAGCATATGAACTTGGGAAAGAGGAACACAAACAGTAAGACCACAGCACGCTGGTTTGTATTTACAAAGCATCGAACTAAGCAAACCTCTCTAGAACACCGGGTCTAACTATGTTAGATGTCTTAAGCCTGGCAAATATAAGAGAACAGCGAGTACAAGGGCATTGTGATGCTAAGCAGACTATATGAAGTGTATAAAAGATTTGTTTCATTTTTATTTATGTGCGTACATGTGTCTCTGAGTCTATGTAAGCATGTGCATGGGTGTCCATGGAAGGCACTGGCTCTCTGGCAGCTGGAGTGACGAGCAGTTATGAGTCATCCTGCATGAGTACTGGAAACTGAACGCTGGTCCATTGCAGGAGCAGCCAGCACTCTTACCCACTGACCCATCCTCCAGCCCCTGGGATGGGATATTTTCTAAAGAGCTCATGGAAATCCTCACAGTTCTATTATATTGCCATGGGTCTCGCCTTCCCCTCTCCTCGGTCTCTCCTTCTCTCCGGAAGGTTAATACTTTGGAGATGTCTACCTGGTTTTCCTGGGTGCCCCCTATGAGTTCTCTGTCATTATGCCCACTGAGTTCTTCCAAAACTGGTTATCTGCAGCTCAGGAATCAGCAATTACTTGGAAATAGCCCTGGTAGTTCCATGTCATCAGGTCCAGCCTTTCCTATGTCTCCTCCTCTGCCCCAGTGACACCTAGTTCTTGTATGTGCCTTTTGTTTTTGGCAAACACTGCATGGTTGCCCAAGGAGCAACTGGGCATTAGATCAGATTCTTAAAGCTAATCTACAGCTAAACTTCTCAACTTCACTTCCTAACTGCAACCCAATCGTGTTTATCTCTCCCTGGTCCCGGCTACCAGCATCTCAGTCTTGTTGCTATGAGCAACTACTGATGCCAGTTGTTGCTCCCTGCATGTTCCCACATTCTCCGAGGAACTGCAGTCAAGTAATTCACATTTCCTTTCTGACTCATCCTTATTGTGCACCACGTGTGTATGAGTAGGGGCACATGCGTGCCACAGCATTTGTGTGTTGGTCAGAGGTCAACTTCAGGAAATTGCTTCTCTTTTTCCACCATGGGCTGGAGACCAAACACAGATTATCAAGCATGTGTAGCAAGTACTTTGACCTCATCTAGCCACCTCAGTAGTCTCAAGTCCTATTTATTTATTTATTTATTTATTTATTTATTTATTTATTTATTTATTTNATTTGTGTGTATGTGTATGTGTTTGTGATGTATGAGTGTGACTTAAGTGTACCATAGCATGTGTGTGTATGGGAGAGGACAACTTTGCTTACTCCATTGACATGGATTCATTCTGAGGATGGAACCTGAGTTGCCAGATGTGTGGCAGGAACCTTTATGTGTGGAACCATCTCATAGATCCCTAAGAACATGTACTACATCCTGTATCCTGGGATACAACAGAAGAGAAACAAATGGAACCACCCGTGGACGTTGCCAGTCTGAAGTTCAGTCACTAGAGTATGTTAGTGTTGATTTCTTGGTTTTGCTGAGTGTGCCTGGTTTCACAGGACAGTAGCATTATGGGAAACTAGCTCACAGCTATGTATAAACTCTCTAGCACCTTGACCACTGTTCTGTAAATAAAAGGCAAACAGACAACTTAAATGTTTCTATGGAAACATTACTGGCTCCCATACCCCTCACATTAGAGACTGAAACCCTCGGCATGACCAGGTTTCTCTTCACACTAAAATCATTTAATCCTTTCCACGAGAGAAGCCTTTCCCTTGCCTCTAGGTTTTCATAGTAAGGGACGCTTGACACAAGTTTGGTTGGAAGCTAATATATGTTACATTTAAAAACTAAAGAACATCTCTCAATTAGATTTTGATAGAGGTTGGAACTATATAAGCCACTCACACTGGTTTTCAGTGGAGTGAGGACAGCCCAGACACCTTTTTTCCTGACTCTCTCTCCACCTCCAACGCAGCCTCATGTCCCTTTCCTTGGCTGTCCTCAGCTGCCATCCTTAACTTTGTGTTGGGCACCAGGCCCAACCCACAGTCAAGACCAGGGCTCTGAAAATCCATTCACACTGGTGGGTGGGGGGCAGTGGCCCCTCCTACCTCACTGCTGTCTTTTCCTACTCACCCTGCCCATCCCACCTCCCACGAATCATTTATGGAAATCTTCAAAACTGCTTCTTCTTTGTAGTTGGTATTATCCCCTTGGAAGGAATGTGGAGCCAGGTAGGTGGAGCTGGAACAAGCTGCCAGGTGGTTTGGGTGACAGGTGTGGTGAGCAGGCAATAAAGTCAGGGTGTGGGGATCAGGTGCTAGGATCCCTTCAAGAAAGAGTGAACATCCTTAGAGGGCATTACTGAGCCATGTCCCAACATCCCTGAATGTTGCTGGGACTTCACCTTAACCCAGGACAAATTCTTCTCATGTTTGTTTCTTCCCAACTCCCATGTGATGATACCTTCCCAAATGCCTCATAAGCCATAACGAGAAAAATACATATCTTGTTACTTTGGGCCACACAGTCCTTTACAAAGTCACAATCTGAACATTATGGCCACATTTCCAGAGGCGCCAACTCATCCGCAGTCTCCCTCTTCGGCCCCCTGCCCCCTGCTTCCGCCAGTCAGATCCGGTATCAGGCCAGTCAGTCTAGAATCAACACGGGCCTTTCTGACTCCGAAACCCATGTCCTTTGTTCAGGTCCTAGCATCATTTTCTCTAAACTTTTACTGCTACACAATGGGGAGGGGGGATTGGTGCAATGTGCCTTCCAGAAGTGAAGAGCCTTTCCCTCCCAGCAGGTTGCCCAGGAGCAAGTGCACAGAGGAACAGGTTGCTTTGGGGTCACCCAGGTGAGCTGTAACCCCTCAGGGTGGCTCAGGTGAGGTGGGGATTCTTTGATGGGCTCCTCCTTTAACTTGCAGTTTGGTGAGACAGATTCCCCTCTCAAGATACCACTCTAAAATGATGGGCAGAACATTTAATATGCAGAATGCGTTTCCTTCTGTTTACACTGTCATAAATTACAAAGTATTGCTCATTTCACAAAATAAAACCATTTCCAGATTATTTTTGACAGTATCAAGAAGCATAGAGGCCACACGGAACAAATCTGTACAGTTGTGAGGAATGTTGACAGCAGCGACCAGGTCAAAGTGAGCCTCAGGTGCCAAGATTCTGCCTGCGCCTCTGCATTCTCCACTACCTTAACACAGCAATCCTCTCCTAGGTGCTCCAAACGAGACAGGTCAGTACACGGGGTATCATCTCCATCACCTTAACATGGCAATTCTCTTCTGGGCATTCCACGCAAGACATGTCAGTACATGGGGCATCTCAGACAATCAAGGGAAAGACACTGCAACTGGCTTAAAAAAAATCTAGATTTACAGTTTTTGTTGTTTTTAAATATTTTGCCTAAGTTACAAATATAGAGATCCTGGTGTGAAAAACTCATGCTAAGATAAATATAGCCAATAGGATGGGTCTCTAGTAATAAAATAAAATCATGTTAAATTATCTTCCCCACAGAACAACTTTATGATGGAAACACATCTGGTTAAAAAAAAACCCAACCTTATTTTTTCATAACTTAATAATAGGTTTATTATAAAAGAAAAGTAAGGAACAAGACAACAATGATTCTGTAGGTTCATGAGTCATCAAATGTGGAAACGTGGCAAAGAACTTCCATTTCTCATTGACATGGACTTGAAGGGCCCGGTTGAGGAGAGGGAAAGTGCCAACTTGCGGTGGGGCCCAGGGGCATCCAAATGTCCTCAGGTCACTCTGTGTGACAAGACACAGTCCGCATGTTGTAGGACACACCCTAGAGATATGGAGAGGCCACAAGCAATTCCATAACACCCTTTGGGAAGTCACGCAATGCTTACAGAAAGGAAACTTGTGGATGCTCAGACCACCCTAGAGTCACTATGAACATACACTACCTCACAGCAGAAAGCCAGTGCTGAGGAGCATGGGCTGTGGAAAGCAGAGGCATGGGGGAGGGGCAAACTTTTATTGAAGCACGAATCAGGACAGAGGTATGTCAAGGTGATACTGCATTCACGGTCAACGTTCACCAGGCATCACAGCAAGAGAAGGGGGGACAAGGGACAGGGCCATAACCAATGCACTGCATTGAGTTCTATTTGCTAAAATAAAATAACATTCTTGCAGCTAAAATAAAATACATTTTACAATATAGGTTTCATTTAACACTGAACATAGAATTGTCTTCTTTTTTTTTGAAGGTGGAAAATGTATACTGTACCAAGTACCTTTATGAATTAAGTTCCCTTTTATTAATGGTAAGACTGAAGTTTAAAGGTCTACTTTTTTTTAATAAGTTAAAGAAAGATTTATTAATCACTCTTCCAGCAAAACAGACATACATACGAGGCACGGCAAAAGACCCAAGGTAAGGGGTTTCCTACCCTCACCCTTGCTCTCATGTGGAGGAGGGAGACACAGTCCCCAACACTGCAGTCCACTGTGGTCCGGGAAATCTTACCACTTGTTTGAAAAGCAAATCAAGTGTATGAAATGTTTTTATTCCGTTAGCGCTACCAGCTCATTTCCCTGATAGATTAGAACAGAACGTCTTCGTTTTCTATTAAAATCTGCACAATCAGCTTTTGGTACCGCATGTCATGGAGGGTGGTGAGAGTACTGTCCTCAGGGGGTCTCATCAGCGTGGGCCCGAACACAATTCCCAGATTTTCCGCATTCATTAAATTGTCCTTTTCATTCATGGTAACCCTGCAAGTCAAGCACAGAAACTTCAGGCAGATTGGCAGAAGGACTGATATACTAGTTATGCATTTTGGGTCTGAGACCATCTCTGGGTCTCAGGAGGCTGCAAAAGCAAGTGGAGACCAAGAATGGCAGGAAGACATCTTTTAAAGATAGTTTTCTGATTTGTTTTCTTTTTTAAGTTATTGATCCTACCTTCAGCCAGCAGAACTAAATGACTTACTAGGATCTACTGAGAACACAGTTTAAGGACTGGGAACCTGTCCTTCCTGAAGAGTGTGCAAGTGTTATTTAGGCGACAACAATTTGAAGGGGCAGAAGGTCACTAGCTGACCCATGGTACCTTCCTCATAGGGAAGTCTGGTTTTTGTCACCGCGTTGTACTGGTCTGCATACTGGAGAGGGGGCTGAGTGTGGATTGGTACCATAGGAGAAAGACTGTTTGTAGAACAGGCTGCTATGTGTTTAGGAAGACCCTGGCTATTGTCACAGAGCAGGAGAATGGCTGGAATGTGGCCAGACTGGAGGGCAATTGTTTATTATGCCTAGTTCCCAAAGGATGAGGTACAGAGCAGTCATTATTGTTGGACCAGCATCCAGAAAAGAACCAATGAGGTTTTAAAGAAGAAATCTAAGTCCTAAAGTTGCTTTACTGGTTTCTTTGTGGAATGAATGATGATTTTCTAGATTCTTGCCTTAAGGAATTTACTCTTTTTAGAGTGTTCATCATAGATAAAAAGGAGTAGGTTCTACAAAACAGAATATACTGTATTAAAAACGTGTTTAGGTTTCACAGAGGAACAATCCTTTGCTCTCTGTTTCTTTGAAGCAGATTCAAATTAGTCACTTAATGTTATTTTTGGTCAACTCAGTTTGAATTGTTTTCATGTTGCAGAGCTCAAAAAAACAAGCAGGAGAGAGGCCGCTCTTCACTCTGGGAAGAGGGACCCCAATTGAGAAAAGGTCTCCATCAGATTGGCCTATGGGGCATTTTCTTGATTGATGATTGACATGGGAGGGCCCATCCCACTGTGGGTGGTACCATCCCTGGGCAGGGGGTCCTCCATTGCATCAGTAAATAGAGGTAAATAGCATGAGGGGCGCCGTGTAGAACAAACCAGTAAGCGGAGTTCCTCTATGGCCTCTGCTTCAGCTCCTACCTCCAGGTTCCTGCCCTGATCTCCCTCAGTGATGGACAATGACATGGAAATGTTAGCCACATAAACCCTTTTCTCCCCTCGTTGCTTTTGGTCATGGTCTTTATTACATCAACAGAAACCTAACAAGGACAGAAGTGAGTACCCGAGAGTGGATGGCTGTCGTAACAGACCTGACTGTGCTGTTTTTCTGAGGTCTGTGGAGTGTTTGGAACTTTGGGCTGGGAAAGCCATCAGTGCTCAGAGTCTAATGGGTGCTCTGTGTGCTCTTGGGAGATAAGAATGCTGAGAACAGCACAGACATGGAGGCCTGGATTGACAAGTTTCAGAAAGAAGCAAAGACTGCCCTCAGGGCTGTTCATAGAGTAGTTGGAATTGGGGTTCACCTGGGACTGAAGAATCGGCTGTGATTAAGCAGAGACCAGCACTACAAAGTGAAACCTTTGCTTTTTTGGAGGGGACAGCTGATGCCGAAAAATTAGCCGTGACTAAAATGCCAGCATCATTGAGGTACAGTCTCCTGGGAGTATGTCCCCAGGGTCAGCACACAGAAGTGTGGTCCAGAGGGAGCCAAGGCTGCATCTCATGCTGACAGCTAGACTTGGCAGAGAGAAAAGGTATTAGCCTTCCTCTCTGGCAGAGACAGAGGCGCCTTTAAAGAGTCGCATTCCTTGGGCTTCTCCAGTTCTAGTTTCTAGAATCCATACCACACCAAGAGCTGCTCTGTGTACTTTCAGTGGGGTGCCCTAATGCCTTCCCACCCTGGGTAGATCGGGGATGTCAGGCATGGATATGCTGGCCTACTTTTTGAGGTGGATCATCAGGTATCGCAAGGTCTCATAGTGGGCAGGAGGCAGCAGCATCAGGACCTCATGGACAGCTTCCAGCCTCTCATCTGCATTGGAGATTTCTATAAAGAACACAAAATCAACCACGTTAGACACCAACAGTCCAGAAGGGCGATGAGAAGTCTGCTTTGTCTTTGTTGCAAATGGGGCATCTGACAAATTCATACAATCTCATATACTCTTTCACTTAGCTTCTTTGTGTCCCGTCTCATTCCAAAAAGAGCTGAGGCTGAGCACTGTATATTTAAACGAACATTTGTGAAGTATGTGATTTTTGCGCTCACCATCCAGGGAGCAAGAGTACTATAGGATTCCTAATTCTGGTGGCATATACACAGTTTCTGATGCCCTTCTGAGGCCTGAATTTGTTAAATCTACCAAAGCTCTAATTTCCTCTGTATTGTGTGATAGTGTGCCCTTGAAGCTGTCCAATGGCTCTTTCCTTCCCATGCCTCCACATCAAATACATTTTTCAACTCAAGGACATGGGCAGATGAGCCAATCAACAATGCCATCAATAAAGGCACATTCACAAAGTCATGGCAAGGGTTAACCTCATGGGCATCCCAGGTTAGGAAGCAGATACTATGCACGTTAACAATGGAAGGAAGAGTGTGTGAACTTGGGGCCACTGATAGGTATTGGCAGGCACTCAAGGAAAGCCCTTCTGTTATCCTGGGATAGAAACACTCCGCTGCTAGAACCTTCTCTATCTCTGACCACCAGAACCCAGGAAGGAATGGTCTTGCTATGGGCAGGACCACAGCTCAACTGGAAAGTACACTGTGCATGGATCTTGTGGTGGTTTGAATGTAACTGGCCTCCACAGGATATATTTAGCCTCCATAATCTCAGGGAGTGGCACTATTAGGAGGTGTGGTTTTGTTGGAGTGGGTGTGGCCCTGTTGGAGGAAGTGTGTCACTGTGAGGGCCGGCTTTGAGGTCTCCTGTACTCAGAATGCCATCGAGTTTGTCAATCAACTTCCTGTTGCTTGCAAGACGTAGGACTCTCAGATACTGTCTGCCTGCCCGCCACCCATGCTCCCACCATGATGATAATGGACTCAACTTCTGAACTGTAAGCAACTCGCCACAATTAAATGTTTTTCCTTTATAAGAGCTGCCACAGTCATGGTATCTCTTAAAAGCACTAGAAACCCCGACTAAAACAGATCTCAGCATGCCCTTGCTTCCTCTTGTCAGGCATTAACATATATGCTGAAACATTTGAAGATACATAATATCCCACGAAGTCAAAGAGAGCTCCTTAGAGAAGGCTCAGATTCTTGCCCATGCATCTCAGCATCTAAATCCCTCCTGCTTTGATACTACCTGTTACCAGGCAAAGTGTGGCCCCTTCTCTTGACATAACCTTTACTGGTCCTCTCCCAAGAGCAGTGGACCCAACAGGTCAACACTGGATGAGGAATTGTTGGCTGATGGTCCCCTCTATATAACCCAGGCTAGCTTTGATCTCCAGATCCTTCTGACTCTGCTCCTTAAGTACCACGATTATGCAACTCTAACTTGGCTGCTTTTATTAACCTTGAACAACACGAACAGGCAAAGCCTGGATGTGGTTTTAGCTGATACACAATGTGACTCTGCACAATGGACAGAAACAGTTTACACATCCCTCCTTGGAGTACACTGATTTTTTTTTCTAATTACAGAAATTTACTCTCAGAAAATGCTAGAATCGGTCTCCCTGTGCTCATGTCCAGGACACAGAGCTGCCTGGCTCTCAGCTTCTGTCTATAGAGTCAGACGGGTATGGACGTGGGACATCTGGTGAGAGCTACCTGGGTTTCTATTTGCTGAACTTCTGGACCCTCACCTGACAGGGCCAGTGCTCACGAAAGTCTTGGAAAAGTTCTGAGCTTTAATTTTCCTGAGAGTAAGAGGCCTGTAGTTCTCTATACTTACTCGCTGCCTCTATAAATTTGGAATAGGTGTCATATGTGATGACGGGGATTGGTAAGTCTCTGAAGTACAGTTTCAGGGCTCCGGTGATGATGTTTATGTCTGGGTAGATGTTAGCAGAGATATCAGCCTTCTCACCATCTGCAAAACAGGGAATGGACCAACTCTCAATGAGATTGTAATTCACCAAGTCAAAGCAGGTACATGGAAAGGAGAGCCAGCATTGAATGTGTCCTGGCAAGTCCCAGACTCTCAGCTCCTAATGTCAGGAGCCTGGGGTGACAGAAAGGACCTCAGTGAGAGTGGCATAGCCATGAAGAGGGAGGACAGACAAGAGTACAGCAAGGTGGATCAGGAGCACTTCTCTGGGTTCCAGCCCCTGCTAATGAGCCAATAGGCATTGATCACAGGAACTCCCTATTGTAGACACACCACTTCATGACAGAGCAACACTCTAATATGAAGTGACACATGCATGAAATGCCATAATGAAACCCATCATTCTGTGGCCAAATAATCTTTTTCTAATTTTTATGTTGTCTTGGCCAGTGTTTTTTGCCCTTGGTCTAGAAGATGATATATATAAATGATCACTGGATAGCTTTGGTTTCAGGCTCTCCAAAGCTTCTTTAAATCTGACCCTTCCTACTCATAGCACAGGTACAATGACATTTCTTGTTAGTTGTTATGATCATTCTCAAGGCATTTGTGTGTGCATGTGTGTGTGTGTATATATGTGGTATATGTGTAAAGTATATGTACATGTCTCTTGTGTGCACACATGGAACCGGGAATGACAGTGGTGGCTACCAAGACCCAGCTATCCTCCTATCTCCAACCCCACAGTGCTGAGGTTACAGGCACACATGAGACCATATCTACATTTTTATGTGGGTTCTGGAGATTTGAACTCAGATTCTCATGCTTGCTCACCAAGTGCTCTTGCCTGCTAAGCCATCTTCCTGGCACTCTGAAGCATTATATTATTTTTTTGAAAATTACATTTATTTTTGGTGGGCCGTGACACACACATAGCAGTCAGAGAACAACCTGAAGGAGTCGGTTATCTCCTCCATCTTGTGGGTATAGAGTATTGAACATTGGTTGTAAGGCTTGGTGGCAAGTACTCACTACTTAGCCATCTTGCTGGTCCTTAAGTCATTTTTTTAACTCTAAAATTTTACTATTAGTATCAATCTATTTCACCTAACACAGGTCATGAGATTTCTTTTTGGAAAAATATTGTTCAATTGTATGGAGAGTATTAACCTGCTGTATATGGAGAATTAAGAGCATAAATGCCTTAGCAAATGGTTCTAAGTTTTTAAAGAAGCCATAAATAACTAAAAGCACAAACCAAGACATTAAATGCATAGGAGATATGACAGACTATTGAACAATATGATGGTTAGAGCCAAGGCTCCTGGACAGTGTGTATCACTAAAGAACAAAGAACTTATCTCCTAAACCCATGCTTTCTTCCCTAGCTCCCTTCTCTGGAATCCTGAGAGAAAAGCTATCAATAAGACCCTGAAATGAGGATGCAGACAGCATTCTGTGATGGTATGTGGACAGGCCTCTCACTCAAATCTTTCTCACACTCTTCCTTCTGGGGTTACCTGTCTACGGAAACACTTCTCCCAGAGAATGTTAAAGCATGGTTCTTCCTATTTCTGAAGAATGACTCTCAGTAGTTCCCAGACCCCACTTCCGCTGTAAGTGAGCTCCCGTTCCTTCAATGATGGTACCAGGACAGGTCAGGCAGCATTAAAGACAGTTCGCACTCACCTCTGTCAAATGCCATCTTGACATCTTCGATGTGTTCTGTGAACCCAGAGACTCTGTAAATCCCTTCTGACTTCAGTCCTGCAGGGCAGGGGAGAGCAGGAGAGATGGGGAGGACCTTAATTTTGGTGTCCCACGGCATCTAAAAAGCCACTCTAATTTTCTACCCGCACTGAGGGCTGGCAGGAGCTGAGCAGATTTGGTTAGTGATCTGATCAATGCATCCTGCTCTGTTGCCTAAGAACCTGGATTGTTCCTACCAAGCTTCACTTGAGTCTGTCTTCATCTGCTTGTTGGAGATGGGCTTTCTCAGCGGAGGCTGGGTCTTCCTCCTGCCTGGGTGCACAGTGAGCTGAGATCTACGATTCTCCCTAACTACCTTTGCTCATCAGACTTCCTCATACCTATTTCACCAATGCAAGCAGAGCTCGGCTTTCTCCCCGGCATCTCATTTAGCCACGTGGTGTACTGTACATAGCTACCCTTGGAGAAAACTAAATTGTATAGCCTCTTGCATTTAATCATAAGAGAAGCAGTATGCTAACCTACCAAGCATGCTTGAAATCAAGCATTATTATTCTGTCTTCAGATAACTAATCATATAAAAAGATACAGTAAAGTTAAATTTCATTTAATAGTTTGAAAACTTAATTACTGTAAGAAAGAGAATATATTTTGCCCTCTTGAGTATACTGATGTGTTAAACACATGCTAAAACCTAGCTTGCTCTCCTACCCAGTGGGTGACATATAAGATCAAAATAACAGAAGGATTAGAGGATCAGACTCCATATATAAAATTGAACTGGTGTCAAAACTGAGCTACAGCAAAAAAGAGTGAACTATATATTCTGTCTAACTCTTGATAACTAACATACATTCCTGGGTTTCAATTTTTACTTTCAAGGCATATGTAACATTGTAATATCTGCCATATGTGAGAGTCTGTACTGAATGCAAGGGATGGGTGTCTCTGCTCTTTTCCTGGGACCATGGCAGGCATGTGTAATCTTATTAGACTCTACTCTCTCATGGCAGGCATGCTTGCTTAATTTTAGCTCTACCATCTCATGGCAGACATGCTCAGTTAATCTCTGTGTTCAGCACCCACTGTTGAAAGTGCCACTGGAAGTGACCCGCAAGACAAAACCTGGGTGCCACTCTGTTCCAGGTGGGTACAGACACTGCCAGAGAGGTTGGTCACAACCGTTTACAGGACACAGTGGTGGACGTACAGTCCTGCTTATAAGGGGAGAGGACATGGAGTCCCCATCAGAAGCTGATGACTGGAGGCAGTCCTGAGAGATGGGCTGGGGTTGGAAGAGCAGCAGAGGCTGCCAGCCAGCCTTTCAGGATTTGTTTTCTCATCTCCTTACTCTGACAGAACACTTGGTTTAGCAACAACATCCACTGTAGTGGCCATTCACCTCTTTGTTTTGTTTTGTTTACTGTAGATACATTGTGACCAGTCACCCCACATTTCTCCTGCCATGCCTTCCTATGATGAACTGTACTCTTCCAACTGTGAGCCCAATAAATGTTTCCTTCCTCCAGTTGCTGTGGTCTGGTATTGTTACAGCAATGACAGCTTTAACTATTATAGCTGGTCATGCAAGAAGAGTGGAAGGAACCAGCACACTCTGTGCCCTGGATGCTGGGCACTGGACAGGTCCCTCGTATGGGTAGACTCGTTTTGATCCTCAGCATCACCTTCTGGGGTACAACTGATTTCACTCACTTTACAGAAGAGGAAGCATTTCCAAAAAGGGAGCAAATTCCTGGTTGAAAGAACTCAGATAGGGTGAAGACATCTTTCTCTGCGACCTGTGCTGCTTTGGATATTGTCATGTGTTTATCTGTTCCTCTGATGCTACCACCTTGAGGTTGAGAATGGAGACTTTCATATCATCAATATCTAGAATGTATTTAAATGCTCAGTAAACATTTGCAGAATGTGGACAAGCCTGACTTCTATAGGAATGGAAACTAATGATATTGGTTGGCTGCAGTATATTTAGCTCTATGTGTGTTTTTTTTGTGTGTGTAAAGGTCACTGTCGTAACAGGGGTAGTAAAGTGAGTCAGTTTCCTCAATGAAAATGAAAATCAACATAATATAGTAAGTATAATATAATTAATATAATAATATAATGATAGTATTTTACAAACCTCTTGCTTCAATTTCCCGAATACAGATGTCTACTACCATGGGTCTCTGAGTATTGTGAGCTTTTACGAGTGTGGTGAGGTCACAACAGTACACTTTCTTGATCCTCTTGAGATCAGGCTGGCAGTCGTTGGGGACATGCTTGGAACACTGTTTGTGTACATTTAACCCACAATCTGTGAAAAAAGAAGCCACATTAGCCTTGTTGGGTCCTTTTGTCAAATCCCAGGACAAATTATATGCTGCCAAAATACATATCACAGTACCCAAGGGTTTGATGATCTTTCCTGGAATATTCATCCCATCAGAAGATGGTACTTCCCACTAGATGAGCATAAGATTAATCTTGACTATGAAGTTTTATATGACTAAACTGTCCTTATGACTGCCTCTGTTTCATAGACCCAAAGAGCAGAACTCCTTGCTGAGATGGTCAGGATGTTAATAGGCCTTTTCTCTTTAGACTGGGGTTCCTGGGGAGCCCACAGTAAGCTTTGCGGCATAGATTCTCAGTTAGTCTTGGCTCATTAAGGGCATGGAGGCTCATTCTAGGCCATGCCTTTAAATCCCAGATGTTCTTTTGTAGGATAGATAATAACTCTGTCTGCAGAACTGTCTGCTCTTTGATTTGCACCCTGCCCTTCCAGAAGTCCAGCCTGGAGTTTTTAATCCTTCATGCTGGAAGCTGGAGTGGGCTCTTCCTTTTCTGCTTGCTGTACTGTGACAGAGTGGAAGTGATGTTGCCCTGTACTCTGTCCAGTACAGTGTCTGAGAGCTGATATTTGACGACAAGGCCGTGTAATATGACGATTACAGTAATTATTTATAAAGCTTATATCCAGAGCCAAAGCTGCAAAGGTGCTTTTAAGTTCAATGCACAAATTAAAAGCCTTGTTAGCAGCTGGTATCCACCAACGAACTTTCTCCACAATTAAGTGACACAGTTTGCCTTCTGGAAAAATGAAAGTTTAATGGCCAAGTTACTCACTGTGAATGTGCTCACCACTTAAAATGTCTTCTCATTGTTTCTCCTAGGTATAAAAATGATATTTCTATACATACACATTATTGTGCATGCACAATAATGAATATTGTGGCCAGTTGCTTATAAGAATAGTGTTAACCACAGCGGAGGTCTGACGCGTGCTGATGCCTGTGCAGTCACCAACGTTGATTCCCAGGTAATAGTTCTGGGCTCAGTTCTCTGCTCTCCCTTTCAAAGGAAAAGTTCTAACCATCTTAGCTTAATCAGAATGTGAAATTCAACTAAATCCACATACAAGTCAGTTTCATTTTGATGGAGCTACTGAGTGGGTGTAAATTTAAAATTGAACTGAGCTAGCTAGAACCGGTTTTCTTCCTGGGATCCTGGTTTATAAGGTGGGGATTATGCCAGCACCTGGGGATCATGAAGGTCAAACAGAGGCATAGTGCCTTAAATCTAGTGCGGGCCAGCACTATGAGAATAAAGCATGCAGGTACATGGAGAGGAGACACAGGGCCTGCCCTGCTGTTCTTCCATTAGGGAATTTTATTGCATCTTACAGACTTCAATTAAAATTTTATTTTTGTCAAATTGTAGCATAATAGACATAAGATATATTTACAATTTTAGCCATTGAATTATAATTTATTTATATTTAATTTCTTAAAATTAAAATTTATTTTTAAATAATTTAATAGTAATTTAACTTAACTATATCTATTTGTTTGTTTATTTATTGCAGAAAAGGTCTCACTGTGTATCCCTGACTGGCCTGTACCTTGAGACATAGGCCAGGCTGGCCTCTGTCTCACAGATATCCAGCTGCTTCTACATTTTAAAGTACAAAGTTAAGTGGCATTAAAACCACTGTCATATAGCGACTGCCGCCACCTGCTATGAAAGCCTGTGTGTTCCAGTAGCACTCCAACTTGATGGCCACCAAACAGTAACCACACACACACACACACACACGCACGCACGCACGCACGCACGCGCGGCCTAGACTCACTCACTGGCAGCGACAGCCTGTGGAGTCCTACCTAGATTCTAACAGCTGCATTCCTTTGCACTTTGCTTGGCTTTCCTGTCTTTTCTAAGACTGATGAGCACTCCATTGTGTGCCTATGCCGTGTTATCTGTCCGTCAGTGGGGTTGGGTTCTATCCGTCTTTCATCCACGAAAGCATGGGCCCGCAAGTGTCTGGTGCAGACACTGCCTTTAAATGTTAGGATTAACGTAGCAATTCTGTGCTTAATTTTCTTACAAACTTTAAGACATTTATTTATTTATATAGAACATGGATCCTATGAAAATTAGGATGCTTAAAGCAAATTTAAAATCTGGACCATTAAAAAAAAATCTACATTGCGGAGAACTGAGGCCTGTGGGAACTCCCTTGACTATCGATGGCCGGTGTCTCGTCTTCATGCTCTTCAGGGCAATATTAGATCAAAAAGTAACCACTGGAGACAACTTACAGTACCACCTTACATTATGTTTCCTTTCAAACAAAATAGAAACAGAAACAAACAAAAAAAATCTCAGAACTCTTCCACCCTAGAGAAAGTCGCTGATTACAGCTAACTGGAGTCCAGAATCCTGTTTCCATAATATTGACTTTGGACCGATTTCCTGCAGAAACTGGATAATATCTATGACAAAGGATATTTTGGTACGTATAATCTGACAGCCCTAACTAACAAGCACAGAGTAATTTAAGTGGTGGATCCCTGCACTCAGGCCTGGAGCTGTGGGATGCCTGTGAAGCCTTGCGGGTCTGTTCTGTGTTCAGCGGTACATTCTGGAGAGGTTGTTTCTGATGTGGGTTTGCTACCTGCCTCAGCACTCAGGATGGGATGCTAGAATTCCCCACACAGTAGCTAGGCACTGACATGTGGCTGTGCCTATAGAAGGGACACTAAGAAAGCACCTTCCAGGCAGAAAGGAAGGCGGAGGATACATGATCCCTTGAGCTAAATGGGTACCATAGAAAGAGGCACCCCTCAGTGGGAGTCATCAGCTGATTCTATTCATCATGTCCTAGGAAGGAGGCAAGCAGCCACAAAATCTGTGGTATTCCAATCAACACCAGAGGCAGCTGCTCTTGCTCTCAGCGCCAGTGTGTGCCAGGAAAAGCATGGCAGGGTGAGCGGGGAAGCCCAGATAACATGCTGGTTTGGCAGCCCTTCGCATTTTGTTCAGTGTCTCTTAAATAAGATGCGTCCCTTGACATTTGCAGCTGGGGTTTGCATACAGTTCTAGCTGGGAAACACCCCGGGGTTAAAACTACTTTGAAGTGTGTGAAAGCAAAATGGATTTGATCAAAACACACTGTATGAAATTCTCAAAGGATGAAGTAAAACATTTAAATTATTTTTAAATTTAAATCTTAAATTATTTAATGGACATAACTTCACTACCAACTTGATGGCAAAGAACTGGATGTGAGCTCTGGACTGTTGCTGCTTTTAAATTGATGTTTCACCACTTAGCATCTGGCAACTAGCCGTCGCCTGTAAGACTCCATCTCTTCTTCATTTAGTAGGAGATAACCATATCTTCCTTTGGCTCTGCTGGTGAGGGTGCAGTGCATGGTGATGTCGGGGCTAGTGTTTGTGACAAATACTCATGGTACTCACCACTGTTCCTTTTTATGTCTTGTCTGCTAAACTAAAATGGGACAGGAAAGATATATAATACATAGGAAAGATATATAATAAAATGGCATTCCCGAAATCCATGCAGTTTCATTAGACTCTATTTAAATCATTTTCTCTTAAGGGCTATGGCCCGTTTGGGGAGGGGCAGGTACACTTTAAGGCAGTGTACTTGTTTGGTGACTTCTCATTGTATGACACGCTGGACTTCTGAGCTCATCTAAGCACAGTCCCTAGCTCTGTGAAGGTTGCTTCCCACTCAACAAGGTGGTACTTTATGTTACTAGAAGAGGACAAAGTTTTGTGTCTACCTGAACAGCGGACTCCTTGGGCGATGAGCCCCCACATGAAATTGGCACAGTATTCACACCAGTGTGGGCCTCGGAATGTGTGCACCTGTGGGGCAGACAGAAGAGCACAGAACGTTCAGTCACCTGACGGCACCGAACCTGACACAGAGCCTCGGCAGCAGCGCTCTGGCCCTGGGCCTCTTTTGGTCCAGTAAGGCAGAGTTGCATACGGTTCTGAAAGAAACAGACAGACTTGGATCTTTGAAATTCTTCATGGATCCAGCATAACCCGACACAGGCAGAATGTGGGGGGAAGAGGGAGACCACAGAAATATACAGAGATGGAATGAGACTATCACACCCCAAACAAGGCTCTAGGAGTGCAAGCTCAAGATAGCCTAAGCTGGCGGGTAGGTCGCTCCATCCTGCATTTAGCTCAGCAAGTTGTTTTGGGCAGAAGAACTCAATTACTGTGTCCTCTTGACTGAAGTTGCTCCATTCAGGTGTAGAATTTCCAGTCAGATATAAATAAGCCATGGTTATGAGATAATTAAAAGGTTTCAAGGCTTTGAGCCATTTCCAGAAAAAGGCATTTAAAAAAGTAAAGGAGTTGGCGAAAAATGCAGGCTTACGGGCCCACGGAGTGGCTTTTCTGAGGGACAGGGACTATATTCAACCAGCCCTGCAATGGCTTTCAGATAGTAAGTTGGAAGGCTTTCTGGCTGGCCAAAGTGCTGGTCTTACTGTTCAGTATCTCAACCAGCTCTTAAATATTCCAAATGCTACAAAGTAAGGATGGTTTTAGCTTAGGTTATTCAGGTACAGGACCACGCATTAATCCGCAAATCAACACAACACAGCACAGCATAACACAATGCAAAACCAAACTGTTCTCCAGCACTGAGGAAGTTCAAAAGGCAGAAGTAGGAGAGTCCTTGCTATCGAACCTGGCCAAGATGAGCTGAAAACCATACAGACAGTGTATCGAGGAGAACATGAATCTACGTAAAAAGGTTCTGGGTTTTTACATAGTCATAGCAAAACTTCTTTAAAGCTAAGATAAGCCAGACAATATTTTTAACAAGGAAGGGACCAATGTATTACTACTTTTAAAGAATACTATTCTTAGCAAACAGACAAACAAACAAACCAAAAATAATAAATATTGTCACAGTTTGGGAGGGTGAGCACTCCCTAAGGGAAACAGCTGACCTGATCCTCCTGAGGAAGGAGCAGCCCATCAGATTCCTTTGCTCATCTACACATGATGGCAACTGTGCTGGCAGAGTGGCAAGCAATATCAGCCTCCCAGTGGAACTCGAGTGTTAACGACTGAATCTGAAGGAGCGCCTTATGACCACGGCTCTGTGCAGTGAAACTAAATCTATCTGCCTTTTCGGTATTTCAGGTCATTAAGTTGCCCAGGACATTGTTTCTGTTTTGAAAAACGGTGACACCAGTCTTAAGAATTGCTTTTACTTGAATGGAGAAGCGGTCCATTTAGGTATGATCCTAACCCATGACAAAGCACTCCTTGTAGGAATGCAGAGAATCCGCGAGGCGCTTGCATTTTCCAAATGCCACCATTCATTTCTAGGCCCACGGAAACAGAACTCCGTACTAAAAGAACTCTTGGGGAAAATGAGCCACCAAGAGTTGAACGTGTTATTAATTCAACAACCATTAATGTTTTACCAGAGAAGGGCTAAAGGTGCCAGTTAATTTTGGCAGTAAAGTTGATTATTAATATACTGGTGAAATTGTACCATTAGGTAAAATAATACATAAGTTAAAGTTGTATGGAAAGGGCTACAGAAGAAAGGTGGGCTGCTAGCATAGTGAGAATAAGGGGGCGCTTTCCTAGATGGTCCTGGACGGTAACTCAGACGAGGAGAATAGCTGGTTCTGTACAGAAAGGGCATGGGACATTCTGGGCAGAAGGACTTGTGGAGACTTTGTAGGAACTAAAGAACTCAGTGTGATTGGAAACAAGGCTGATGTGGCTAGAACAGAGAGAAAGAGGAGAGGAATAGGAGATGAAGGGAGGGTAGAAAAGGAAAAGCCACTGGGGTGGCAGTAGGGGACAGTAGGGGGACAGGTCTCAGACTTTCTTAGTGATGCAGATTTGGAGTAGGCTCAACAAGGCATTCCTGCTTGAAGTGGAAAAGTGATTCTTTCAAAAGATTATTCTGAACCTGTGTTGAGCGTGGGTGAGAAGGTGTCAATGCTGGGACAGGTTTGGAAGGGAACCATAAAGGCTAAAGCAGAAGGCTGGCAGGAAAGATGGTAAGGGCCTGTATATTTTGAAGATCAACCTTGTTAAACCTCACACAGAATGTACGTGGGTCTTTGAGGGAGAGGGTGGGGAAGAGTTTTGAATGATCCCTTGTTCCCCCTTAGGAACCAGGTGGAAGATAATACCATCTGATGAGGTGGGGAAGATCTGTTAGTGGGGAGAAGTTCAGGGCTGGCTTTGGGTAGGCTGAAGACAATGCTGTCATGCCAAAGTGTTAGTTAAAGCAGGAAGTCACATGAATTTAGTGGCTTGGAGGAGGAATGGGGGTGACAGAGATGGATGTGGCCATCTCTGAAAAAAAGTAGATGGTGTTTTAACTGGACAAACGGATTAAAAAGTATTAAGGGTAGGGAGGAGAAAGCAAATGGGGAGAAGTCGTGCCCGGTCCTCCATTCTCCACTACTTAAAGAAGACCAAGAGAGCAAAGCATTTCCGAAGCCAACAGGTGAAGACTGCTTTAGGGAAGGAGTAGGCCACCATATTGGATGCTGATAAGACATCCTAGTAGGGATGTACTTAGATGTTGATTTGGGTACAGGGAAGTCATTGGAAACCTTGTCAGAAATAGTTTCTTTGGAGATTGAACACAGACTTAAGGGTTCAACCTGAACTGAAGAGTTAAGTGGGAAATAATGAACTAGAGAAAAATGTAGGAAAATCCATGAAGGAGCTTGGCTAGCCAGGCTTGGTAGTTCAGGGAAGCTAAGGAAAGGGAACTGAAAGTCTAAGGTCCATCTGGGCAACAGCAAGACTATCTCAAAAAGCAAAACCAAACCCACTTCATTCAATTAGTTCTGTCCATATGTGCATGGGTATAGAGCCATCCATCATGGGATTATGGGAAATCTACCAGTGGCCATGCCCTCAAAAAACAATGACCCTCTCACACTCGACAGTCACCAGCTGCCAATAACTTCTCGGTAAGGGGTTTATATGGTCATATTTCATTTTATACACATATAAATGTCTCAAGAATAAAGAAAATTACAAAGCATGGCAAGAAATAAAATATGAAAAGGAAAGGGGGTCTCAGGATGCAGCTCAGCGGCAGATGCTTGCTCTGCAAGCTTGAAGTCTTAGGTTTGGTCCCCAGTACTACAGAAGGAAGCTTGGCTATGGCGCTGCTCATGGAGAAAAGACAGTACACAGGAGTTGTGGGCTCGAGAGACAGTGCTTTCAAAGACACCAGGGCACATGGAACTGTTAGTGGGACTGGTAAGTCAACGTAGATGCAGAATAGGCAAATATACACAAAGACACGGTGATCCCGAGGAGCCGAGAAATGGTAAAGTACTGGAAATGGATGTATGCAATACTGAAAGAGAAGAATCTTTAAGATTTGCCAGAATTAGTAAAAGGCACAAAAACATCATATTAAGAAATGTGAAATGCGTTTCAAACCAAGTACATGAAAGCAGTCTGTCATCACATAGAAAGTGGTAATGCTGTTGAAACCTGAGCCCTGAAGACATGACACTTGCTTCGAAAAGGATAACAATTAAGGTGAAGACAGGCTTTTTCTTCAGCAAAAATGAGATTATACATCATAGAATAACTCCATCACATCGTGAGCCTAACTTTCATACCCACTTAATTACAGAGAAAGGTAATAAGATAATGATATTTTCTGATGGACAAGAAGCACTTTCGAGCCTCATGCAAAGAAACAAAGGATATGCTTCCCTGGGTGGCAGAAATCAGAGAAAGGAATGCGACTCCAGATGCAGTGGTTGAGGTAAAGAAAACGAGCCAGTCCCTCGCTTCTATTTGCAGACAACATCAACACTAAAAGAGTTAGTTTCAGGGATTCAGGAGCAGGTCGGCAAATGAAAAGGATTGAACATGGGCAAAAGTTGAGTCACTGCATTGTCTTTACACTTTGGGAGATGTAGGAAGAACTATTTATTAACTGAGGATGTTTTAAATAACTAGAGGCAAAGTGGTTTTCTTTTCTTCTTCTTTCTTTTTTCTTTTTGAGTACATAGAAAAAAAGGCATAGATTCCATATATTAAGAAAATATCCACGGGGGAAATGACACACAGATTTGATCAAGCCAATAAAAAATAAGAAAAAGTAATAAAACCAGTGAGCATATGTAAAATATTTGTAATTCTTTAATGAGCTATTTGGAGAAAAAAGATTTGCAGATGGTATTTAACAAATACGTACAAAAAATACACTCAAAAAACAATGTCAAAGAAATATTGGAGCCAAAAAGATGTACCTCAAAAATGTGACTAGCCCAGTGAACCCAATAAGCCTATTTGTGTATTTAGTTATAAAGGGGCCTAACATTAGTATGTTTTACTAGAAAGACATAACTACTTTGAGCTTACATGTATATGACAACACAATTTCAAAAATCTAAAATAAACATGGAAAAAATTGTAAGGAAAAGTTGACAATTCTACCATGAGTTCAACATTTACTCACTAAAAATGATAAATAGCTGTTGTTAATAGATGACAAAGGAAAGGAAATTTATACCCAACAATTCAAAGAATGCACCCCCCCAACACAGAGCATTTACACAAGCTAACTGCTAACTATAATGTGAGCCAGTCATAAAGACACAGCAGCAGCAGCCAGTATACTGTGTGTAGTTGACTTGGCACCCAGCAGTGACAAGCATAGCTCAGAAAGGTATGCTTCTCATTCAGTATGGGAAGGTGATGGAGAGATGAAAGGCACCCTACCAGAGTCACTTGTGACCTTTGCATCACCTCATCATTCTATGCTTATTTAGTTTACATGCAGATGGCTACTTTGAGCCCAGCTCTAGCCTTGTACATGCACAGCTGAGAGACAGCAGAGAAACAAGCAAACCCTGCACCCAAGGATTTCAACATCTAGAAGGATAAATAGGTAACAAAAGCGATTATGTGTCAGGTGATGGATCTGATCATGTAAGACATTCTATAACACAGTAACAGAGAGAATAACTAGTTCTTGCAAGGAAAAAGAGTTAAGTGTACAGAGCTTAGATGGATAGAAGGGCACCAGACCAGGAACACAAGTAGGAACGCTCACTCCCATTGACGGGTGAGCGCTTGACAACATTCCAAGATAAGACAGTGCAATGGAGGACCTAGGAAGGCGGGCTTGGGCGTTGAAACTCAGTCATTTCTGATAAGGGACGTAAGCAGAGGGACTATATAAAGCTACCTGGAGCATATCTGGTGCATCACCGGCGCCAAAGTCAAAGGGCCAGGTTCAGTAGTTAGGGAAGCAGTTTCAGTATTTATTGCACACAGACAGGGGACTGACTACTAACCACTTCCAGAAACAAGGGGCTGTCCATCACACAATTCTAAGCTTCACTTCTGTCAGTAGTACACATCGTCATCCAGCACAACAAAACTGCACATCATGCTTATCGGTCCTGCCCTATTTAATCCATGTCCTTTCCCAACACACAGCCCATGGGTAGACCCCACAAGGAACAAGTGACTCTCCACGTCCCTAACAGAGTTCCACACTAGTAAAACAAAATACAAATGAGGGGCAATGTGAATTAGACAAACATTATTTTAGGCCCCCTGCCCAGTTTCCTTTTGAGGATGAGACATTGTTTATTTTTTGTGGCTGGTGTGTTATTCAATTTTCTACTGGAACCCGAGGAGAGAATGGACTCCAGGGAATGCTGAGGGTGTGTTCTGAGCCATGATCTTTGGGGTTGATGTCTGACATCTGCCATCTCATTGAAAGGTCATATACCTTAAAACAACAACAACAACAACAAACAAAAACAAAACACTAATCAGCCCTTTCTATTCTCTGAAACTTACTGATTTTCAAAAATACTTTTTATTTTTTCTGTTAAGAGAAAGAACATTTTGCAAACTCGAGGGCCGTAATAAAAATACCCCAGACAGGGAGAAATTCTCCAGACAGGAAGAGCGTTTGGTCCAAGATTACTATACTGGCATGGTCTGCCTGGAATTAAAAGGCCACAGCAAACAACAAGATGGCATTTCGAGAGATAAGGTAGATGGGCATGTAATAAAAACAAGAGGAAGAAGAGCTGTCAAGAGCGTCCCAGGCAGCCAGCAGGCAAACCCACTCAGCTCTCTGGAGGTGAACAGGATGTTATTGTCTCACATTTGCTGAATCTGGAAGGCTGGTCTCTCGTGGTTTCAGAGCAAATGTTTTGATGGGCCAGGACAGACACCATTGGAACACACAATCAGCTTGCCCAGACTCCAGCTGTAAGCAAGCGCGACTTAAGATGTGCTGTGGTAAGGAATTTTTATATTTTCTTATCAGTTCATATCATGGTTCCTCAACCTTATCCTTGTTAACATTTTTGGGCTAGGAAATTCTTAGTTTTGGAGGGAGGTGGCTGTCTTGGGCACTACAGGGATTTTTATTTTCTTTCTTTTTCCGCCCCAGCATCCCTGGCTGTCTACGTACCAGAGACTTACAGAATCCCTGAAGGGATGGGACAGACATTGACAAGTGCTTCCTGGTGGTGATGGCAGGGCAATACAACCTTGACTGAGACTCACTGACACAGAACAAAACCATTTTGCCCCAGCTTATCAGCTCTATTTTTCATAATAAAAACAGGAACTTGACTCTTTTGTTGTACTTGGAAAAGGACTACAGGGCTAAAGCCACTTTCTAGACTGTTTAATGTGCATAAAAGAGTGGCTTAGAGTTGGAAAAAAGACCCTTCCAGACTCAAAGGCCTGGGTTTTGGAGGCCCAGAGTTCACTGT
Source organism: Bramus lutescens (assembly GCA_001685075.1). Classification (NCBI taxonomy): domain Eukaryota; kingdom Metazoa; phylum Chordata; class Mammalia; order Rodentia; family Cricetidae; genus Bramus; species Bramus lutescens. The sequence continues at coordinate 23,217 of LOEQ01003622.1, read as the reverse complement.
GAGGGGAGGCAAATTCACCTCAGTTGCCCACAAGGCCAGTAGCGCAGTCAAGGCCTCCAGTTTCCACAGAGGGTTGTTCCTCTACTTTACTGTTTCCCACAATCGTGTGACAATGAACTCATGTGAGAAATTAAACTCTGGGCTTTCCCTTCCTGCAGGGGCAGGTGAAATTCTGACCCTGAAGTGAACCTTCTCAGATGTAAGGAGATAGTGACATCACCTGTAACAGAGACACTTTCTGTTCCCTCAGCGAGGTTCACCGCTCAGACTCTGTGAGAGCACCGAGTGCTAAGACAGGCTCTAATGGAGACATCAAGGATCCTGGAGTCATCTGTCAGTAGCTGCCTGGGCATTTAAATGGGATTAAGGATGTGGTCCCATGGTAAAGCCCGGGACAAGCTCAGAGACCTGGCCCTGTTGGCAAGGCTGAATCTGACAGACTATGAGCTAAGCCTCAAATTCATGCTTGTCCCCAGAGGTGCGCCTGAGAGACTGAAGATTTGGTGTTCCTGGCTGAGGAAAGCCCTTAGACCCTCTTTAGTAAAGGTTCCACACCAGAGCTTAAGTAATTCATGCCAGAGAAACCAAGGCAGAGGCAGGGATGAAGGTGACATCCTAGTAGCTGGTTAAGATGCAAAAGCAGACGGCAGCAGCTGTGCATTCGGAGGCAGAAGGAACTATGTTTGTAGAAAAGAGGGGGCTGTGTTTCCAAACTACCATTGCCCACAAAGCCTTTCTTGGATCTTCTCCTTGAACTCAGATGCTCCTGTGCCAATTTCCACTCTTGTTTATGTCTACCTCCTCCTGAGGTCACACCACCCTGAAAAGGCTGGATTCCAGCTCATCTCAGAAGTTAAGCAAGCTCAGACCTGGTTATTGCTTGGGTAGGAGGAACCAGAGGCTCCTCCACTCACTCCCTGGAGCTGTGGACAGACAGCTGAGGAGCTCTACTCTGGGTTGTCCTGGCCACATCCTCCCTGGCCTCTCTGGATGTCATTGGTACGCTTTGGTGTAATGGAAAACACATCTCCAGCTAGGTGATGGTGGCACATGCCTTTGATCCCAGCCCTCGGGGGGCAGGCAGGCAGGAACATCTCTGTGAGTTCAAGGCCAACCTGGCCTACAGAGTGAATCTCAGGACAGCCAGGGCTACACAGTGAAACCCAGTCTCAAAAAACAGACCAACAAATAACAAACAAACAAGATATAAAAAGGACCTCTCTAGACATCGTCAAATGTCCCCTCTGTGGTGAAAAATGTCCTGGCTGTGAAGCTCTTGGCAGGAGAATGCAGCCGTTTCTCCCTCAGCACTCTTTGGCACCTGGCACCCAAGCAACCCGTGATCTGCATTGGTGGAGTAAAGGCATAAATGGCTGGGGAGCTCTCTTTCCTGGAAAGTTTCAGAAGGCATCCTCTTAGTATGAATTGTGATCACTGGTACCCACTCTCTTGTCCCATATAAAACACAAAAGGCTCATTTCTCTGGGTGGAAAGTGCCAGAATCGGGCATTTAGTCATTCAGAATAGAGCCAGACAGAGTCCATAAAAAAATTAAGAACAGTTAAGCACTTGATAGGGGTCAGATGATGTAGCCCGTAACTGACACTGTGAAGCTGTATGGCTGAGTCATGTCCTGGTGTGGCCAAACATGGGCACCCTGCTGCAGGTTGCGTCAGGTCCCAGTCTCAATCCTGGGCTCTGCTGGTCTGGGATTCGCAGTGACAGTGACAAAGACACTCTGACGCACACATACAGGTTAGCTGGGTGGGGGACATGCTCTGAGTTCGCCGTGGCATGAAGGTTGGACATCTGACCACACAAGGCCTTTCTCTACAAACTGCTTTCACACTTGGTTGAAATCCCTGCTGTCAGCACATTTCCTTTAGTTCAGTGCTTCTCAACCTTCCTAATGCTACAGCCCTTTAATACTTTTTCTCATGCTATGGTGACCCCAACCATAAAATCATTTTCATTGCTACTTCATAACTGTAATTGTGATACTGTTGTGATGTGATGTCTTTGGTTCTGGATGGTCTTACACGACCCCCGTGAAAGGGGTTATGACCCACAGGTTGAAAACTACTGCTTTGGGTGAAGCTAGCATGCAACTCGGTCCTAAAGGATCTGTTTAAACCAGGACAGCTGGATTAATTAAGTCATTACTGTCACAAACAAGCTCATTTTATGGTAAACACATACTGTCACAGTTCGGATTTTAAATGTCCTCCCTTCCCCCGAAACTCGTATGGTGAAGTCTTGGTTCTCAGCTATGGTGCTACTGGAAGGTGGTAGCGACTTTAGGAGACAGAAGTTTTCCTTGTCGGAGGAAGTTAGAGCATTGGAGAGTATGTTTTTGGGGAGACATTGGAACCCAGCACTTTACTGCTTCCTGACTGCCGTGAGGTGAGCAGCTTTGCTCTAATAAACACTTTGACTCATGATGTTCTGTCTTGCCACGTGCCAGAAATGACAGAGGCAAGAGACCATGTGCTGATCTGAATCCATGAGCCGAAAAGAAAAGAAAAAAAGAAAAGGAAAAGGAAAAGAAAGAAATAATCTTTCCTTTTTAAGTGGATTTATCTCAGGCATTTTGTCATAGCGATGAAAGACCAACACAGGTCCTCACTGTGGAGCACTAGTTAAAAGTCTTGGTTAAGCACAGAAATCTATCTTAGGGCCTCTGCATAACTTCTCATGTAGGTTTATCAGAAACCAGATGATTTTTTTCAAAGTATATCCCAGCAGCAGAAACAAAGAACCCTGGAAGAATGGAGTGGGGGAGGAGCCCAGGTCTACTGAATAGTGACGGCACTTTTCAGTAGAGGAAATCAGTGGGAAAATGGAAGACAGGAGCGATGATGAGGCAAGAGAAACAACAGGGTTGGAGGTGTGCTAGAGATGAGCACATTCCTCTTCAGCTTTGCTAAGGGGCAGTCCTGGCTGTGAAATTGGCACAGTGGTCATGGGCCATCCTGGCTAAGGGCTCTCCTGTCTTGTCTTGACTACTATTTTAACAGTACCTCACAGTTTTGTTTTGCTTTAAGCCACATCTATTATGCAGCCAGAGCAGCCTAACCATATGTCTTACCTAATTGCCATGTCAGAACCTTAACAGTAACATATACATTCTCTATATGAACAAGCCACACAAATAGACACTTCTAATGCCACACTCCAAGTGGAAGGGCATCCTGCTGCTTTAAGATTTCTGTGTCTTTACTGTACCTTTTATTCATGAAGAAATGTTTAATTAAGAGATCAGGAAATTTCTTCACTTTTCTGTCAGACCGATAAAGCACCAACAGAAAAAAAAATCAGTGAAAACCTTAAAGATGACGAATGAGTAACCATGGATCTTAGCAGTGGTACCCACACTAAGGGATGACACTGAGTAGACATTAGTTACTGTCAAAAGATGTCATCTTGTGGCCTGAAAGCCTCTAGTAAAATGGCAGGCTTGAACTTGTGTGTGGAAGATAAAGATGTACTCTCAAAGATGAGAAAGAGGTCCTTCCCCCTCAAGTCTCCTGAAAATACCAATGTAGTCCTTGAAATGGGCTGTACTGTGTCTTGAAGTATGATGGAATCCAGCCCTCAGTCACTGAACATGTAGTCTTTAGAAAATAAAGTCTTGGAAGATATAACTAGAAAGAGGTTGTGCTGGACTAGCATGGCCCTACACGCAGTGACTGGTGACCTTAAAGAAAACCTAAAAGGACACAGAAGATGGTGATATAAAGATAGAGGCAGAAATATGAGCCAAGGGAACCCCAAGGACTGCCAGTCATGGGATAGGTAGCCGAGGGCATGGGGCATCTCCAGAAGGAGCCAATGCCCAGAGCTTGGCTATAGAGTCTGACATCTAAAACTAAGAAAATAAATTTTTGTTGTTTTAAGTTACCAAATTTGTGGTTATTTATCATGTCAGAGGCAGGAACTTGCTAAAGTCCTCATAGATATGATAAACGTCTTAAAAACTGGGAAAAATACATAAGGAATCCAGGTCTAAAAATTTTAACCCTTCATCTACTTTTTAAACAAATGAGGGGCATTCAGGTACATTGTAGACCACATTGAAAGAAACAACATCAGACTTCATTTCATTTTCTGTTATACATATTCTGTTATACAAGAGAGGAAAAAAATGGTAGAAAGATAGATCAGCCTGTAGAAGTGAGGGCAATATCTATATATATCACAGAGAAAACCAAACACGAAGACAGAGGGGAGTACGAGGCACAAAAGGATGAAGAATAAAGCGATAGTAAAAGTGTACATCAAATGGCTTCTTACCCAGGGGACAGAGAAGTGACACATAATTCATATGTATCAATTTTCCAAGTGTAATTATGCAAAGAAAGCCCTAGGCAGAGCAATGACAGAAGAGCTACCTGCTGGTCAGCATGTAAACATGAAACCCTGCAAGGGTCCCATTTTACCAGCAAGGAAACTGAAACTGAGAGAGCTAAGCTCACTGCTAGAGGTCATGAGTAGTCATGGGGCTTGCCATGTGCTGATGGCACGGAAGGACATGGATGCAGGTTGCTGGGGCTTAGGGTTGGCCTACTTGGAGAGTTTTAGAAGTGAACCACAGATGCACTGAGAGTTTCCCCTGCTGGCCAAACAGAGTGGAAGCTCTTTCCTCTATAGTTAATTTTTGTTTATATTGGAATCTTAATTTTACCACTGTCTTTGAGTGGAGTAGGAGCCAGGAGTCCAGCTTTGAATAACCACCACAGCAGCAGCCAACAGTTTGGAAAGTACACGATTGTTGTATGAAGTGAGGCATAACCCCAAAAGCTATTGCACTGGATTTTTTTTTTTTAATTTCTTGGCAGTGCTGTTTGAAAAGCAGGTCCCAGGTATGCTCTGCTCTCTGGAGCGTCTGAAAAGAGCACTCTCCCAGAGTTGAGTATGTGGAGAGTTTCTCTTCATTCCCCATGAAGAAGTTCCTGAGTACAGCATGGAAGAGAGTTCTCTAACGCCCCTCCCCCAAACCCCAAAAGACCTAATTGTGCAAGGAGGCTTGCTGTGGGTGAGGCAGAAGTGGCAGATTCCCATCTCAGGTAAGAGTTCATTCAGATAGGAGCAAAGCGCAAGTTATTTGCTGATCAGCACAAAAAACCACGACTATGCATTCTTGTTACACTAATGCCATGCTATGTACATAGCATCTTCCAATAACCAATCGGGAAAGTTCCAGAACACAACCCATTAGAAGTCAACATAAATAAAAAGCTGATGTAAAATGAAGGTATAAAACATAAATACAAGTAGTTAGTGGGGCCCATGGTAAAAGCCTGCTTTCTTTAGTTAGTGACTTATTCCTAAAAATCCATGGCTATATTTACAGCAATGACATGTTTCTAGAATGTTTTCCTGACAGATCATGCTAAGTTCCTATCTGTAGTCAGCTGAGGGTAAGAAGAGGGTAAGGGACCTAGGGTGGAAAAATATGAATCAGACCACAGTGAACGCCTCCTCCAGCCCCAGCCACTTATTCTCAAGGACAAAGGCAGGGACAGCACCACTGAAAGCCACATTTGCTGCCGCAGCTACTCCAGGGCCTCTTAGGTTTCAAAGACGTCTGTGTAAGCCACAAAGGGGGTGTGTTTCTGTCTGTCTCGTGGATCCACCTGGGACAACACATATATACTGGGCTCTCTCTCTCTTCATGGCACACTGAATGCTTTGTTCTTCTACCAATATATCTTGGCAGCACAGTTAGGAAATCTAACCGAATCTTTTCAACCATTCTTTTTCAGAGCGTCTTAAAATTCCCCCCTTAAGAGATGTAAGCTAAAACAGACTGGCACTGGCTGTGACGTGCCTGCCACCTGAGTCTGCATATGTTTGGAATTCATGGGGAATTCCCACTGTGAAGCTATGCCATACTAATGCAATCAAATGGCACCTTCATAGCAAAATCACTGGAATTCTGGAAAGGAAGGAAAGAAATCTGCACACCCAGCAAGATCTATCCTGTCATGCCCGGCAGAGCATCCACAGGATGTCTGAACCAGGGGTTCCCGTCAAAAGTCAGAAAAACACTTTCTTAAGGAAAGAAGAGATCACAGGAGTTAAATAGAAAACCAGAAGGAGAACATGATAGAGGACATGTCATGTTCCAGACCTGCCAGTATTCAGTAATGGGAGAAAGAGAAAAGTCTTCATGTAGAAGAGACCCCAAAGGGCACGACTCTCCGCCCATCACTAATCCGTAGGGTTGAAGGCTTCCATTTCTCTGGTCAAGGACAGCAGGCAAAGGCCTGAGCTGTATGCTTTCCTAAACTAGAAGCGGAGAGATAGACCAGGCTAACACGAATGCAAATTGAATAGGTGCACATACATCCTTAGGAAACGCTGACCCTTCATTGGTTTCCTTGTTCCTGCTGCTCAATCTCATTTCCATGGCTGTGGCCCCAGAAGGAAAGTAGAATTCAACCGAGGAGGGCAAGCCACAGTTTGGTTCCGCACCTACTCTTTTCTTCCTGAATCCTGCATCTGAAAACCCCCAGCTTCACACAGCATCTCCCATCCGCTTAGGTGACTCTCTAGCATGGTCCATCCTTCCTCCCCGGAGCAGCTTCCCATGCTGGGCAATTTGTCATGGGTTTCCCCTCTGAACACTTCTTGGACAACACAGCACAGCACAAGGAACAGGCCCTAATCTTCTGGCGGCAGCTCACATCCAGAGTGGGTCTAAAATGAAGAGAGTACACGGGGGAAACCACTGAAACGCCCACCAATTTTCCTAACTTTTTGTTTAGACTGGAGAGCAGGGTCAAGCCTGGTCAGACTGTAAGGTGTCCCCGAACCCAAAGCACACACACAAGTCAGTGACTGAGTTCTCGCCTTATGACATCTGCAGCTGTCTGCACGGAAACAGAATCACCGAGAACAAAAGACAAAACAGTAAACATGAGCTGGACAGCTGTTTGCACTGTCTCTCAGACAGCAGCAGCAGCCCTTCTTCTGGGTGGAAAAGTACTGCTAGGTTTTCTACAGAACACTTCTAAGTGCCACCGACTGGGAATCTTCTGCGCCCCTCTCGCGGGGCATGGAAAGGTGAAGAAGTGGGCCTGGCTGCCCAGAACTAAGTCAGTACACGTGTAGGTGTTAAGAGCAGCCCTGTAGAGCCAGCTGCTCTCTCCGGCCTTTAGTTTTGACGCAAGGCAGCGAGTTATGTGGAAAACAAAGGAATTTGCTGCCTCCTGCCTTTCTGACTAGAGACCAGATGGAAGTCCTCAAGGATCCCCCCCACCCCCAGGGCAGCAGAAAGAACGTAGCCGCTCACCTTGAAGTTGTGTGTCTTCTCATAGTTGAAGTGGTTGTCGTGTGTGAGGGCAGCTCTTCTGACAAGTGAGGAGATCTGTGAACAAGCAAAGAGCTTGAGAGGAGACCAAAGAAAGCCACCTTTGAGTCCCACCTTCACCCCAAACGCAATGGCCAGCAGCTCTTGACGCTTCCTGCCAGGCTTGGACTTGCGAACCATAGCACATTTTCTCTCGTTTTCCAGCCACAGCTCCTGAGAGAACATAGTGCTTGGATCTCGGATCTCCCGAGTCTCCCTGTGGGAGGTCTCTAGAGCCAGCAGAGTTTTGGGACTGTGGCAGCAGATTTGAGACAGCTGTGTCCCGTCTGCAGAGCCCCGAGGCATGTGACCTGGAAGGGATGACTGAGTGATGGAGGGGGCTCTGAATGAGTAGGGATGGGCCTGCTTTGTGCTATTTCTTAAGGCTGGCATGTGCCTAGAACAATAGCACACATTCATGTGTAGCCACCCCCTGATTATCCAGTCAGCACAGGGGATCCAGGGAGGCAGCCATGTGTACACATGCGCATGTGTGCGTGCAGGCGCAAGTGTACACACACATACACACACACACACACACACACACACACACGCTTCTTGTGGTGTTCCTAGTCAAAGCTGTATCCAATTATTCTGGGCCTCTGAATCTCATCCTGGGCTGACCTCCAGCAGATTAAACCTTTAAACCCTCATGATTCTTTAATCGTATAGGGATAAACTCACACCTATTTTTTTTAACTGCCCAGTACTTGAAAACCTTATCTTTATTCTTACACATTTATCAAACTGCAACAGTCTGAGCCCAAGCAGCTTGTGAGAGAAGTGGAAACCAATTGGCTCTGGGCTCAGCAAGCTCCCAGGCCAGAGGGTCAGAAGGCAAGGCTGCTTCACTACAGGGTTCTACCATTTTCCTTCATCCCCTCCCGATGCTCCTGCAATCCCGCAAGAAGACACACCTTAACTAAAATACAAATGTCACTGCTGTTTCTCTTTTTAAACAAAGCATCTAGGGTATGCATTTTGTTAGTGCCTCAGCCTGTATTTAGGCCCTTTGCGCTTTTAAAAGCATTGGGTTGGCCTCCTTTGGGATCATAGTGTTTGGTCCCAGGTCTCTCCATTAATAGAAGAGGGGGGTTGGGGTGTCTTGGGAGTACTTTAATGCAGCTAATACCGGATAGATGGTAAAATCAATACTTTCGGAACTAGAAAGCAAGAGAATACAGAAGGCTGGGGAGCAGAGAGATAGATGCTTGAGTTGCATCCTGTGTCCTATAAGACATGGTCCTGTGTCTGAGCAGAGCCCCTCGAAGCTGTCCTGTGGCAATTCATGACAGCAGCCCTTTCCCTGTGCGAGTCTCCATTTCTATGCCCCATTATTTTGGCTTGGTTCAGAAGTCAGAAGTGTCTTCTCCAATTTCATCTTGCTAGCTTTTTTTAAAAAAAAATCAGAAATAGCAGTCAAAGATTTTGTCACTCTACAAGTTCCTACAGAACACTGTGCCAGACAACACTCAGAATGTACTAGAACACATTTACTCATTTAATCTCCAGCATAAGGGTATAATGGCCAAGATGTTTATGTCCATTTTCTGGATGACAATACTGAGGCACCAGGGGTAACAAAATTTGCTGAAGGACACATATCTTGTAACATAGCAGAATCCCACGCTCCTCCATGGCTGAAACAAGTCCTGGCAGTGTGAACTTTTACTGGTCTTGACATCCATTTGTCCCAGAGATCCTAGAAAATCTCGTTTTCTGGCATATTCAACTTCTCCATATGGCAGCTCTGGCTTTCCCTTAGAGTATTACAGCATCATTTAAACACACCTACCTCCTGACCAACATGCAAATTCCAACTCCCATGCCACGTGCCAAGAAAACAATCCCCACTATGCCTTTATTTTTCCTTCTGTGTTTTCGAGGCAAGGTTTCTCTGTACCTTCGGAGCCTATCCTGGAACTAGCTCTTGTAGACCAGGTTGAGGTTGGCCTCGAACTCACAGAGATCCACCTGCCTCTGCCTCTGGAGTGCTGGGATTAAAGGCGTGCGCCACCACTGCCCGGTTGCGCTCTGCCCTCTTAAGTACTGTTCCGTTCTTTACTGCACTTACCACCGTCTTAGCGGAATCAGCGACAGTTCTCTCCATTTTACCGAGGACTCGGGTATTGCCCCCGTTTCTGGGTCACCTTTGGCTCCCCCGTGCCTGGGTCACCTTTGGCTCCCCACAAGTCTCTAATGGGATTCCTTGCTACAGCAGCCACTGAACACATGGAAGGTTCTAGAAAGCTCTAGCACATAGAGGGAGGCAGGAGTCTGGAGAAAGGGGAGCAAAGGTGTCCTGCATGGGGTGGGGAGGGTCTTCCATTCATTCTGTGGTAATCATTGCCTATGCCCCAGCATCTAAGGACCAGGATTGCCCAAGGCCATTTTCTCCTAATGGCTCCTTACCCTGATGTGGTCCTGACAGGGCTGAAATGGGTTCTGAGGTACCTTACAAATGTGTCCAGGGTTAACCTAAGGGTAAAATTTTGGAGGCCAGGGATAAAGCTCTTTTCTCAAACCTTCATTGCTAGTAAGTGAACACAGACCTTCCGATGTGAAGAGCCTGCACAGCAGTGTTTGAGGCGAAGTGAATGATTATACCATTTGAAAATCAGATTAAATAGCCCTTTATACAGCAAGTGGGTAACAGAGTCTCCTTGTGGTGGGTTGCTGCTTGAACACAGGATTTAATCTTTTCTTCTTGTGTGCCTGCCACTACTTATTTTATTTCTACTCAGGACAGTGAGTTCTTTCTCAGACAGTTTCCAGATCATTTCCCCAAACACAAGACGCATTCAGCCACAGGCAGGAACCACACACTGTCCTTCCAGGGTCCTCTTCACAGGGACTGCCAGCGTTAGCTCCCCAGGGCAACGAGAGCTTGGGGACACTCTGAGTCACCCTCTTACTACAGAAAAAAAAGGTTCCAAGAGTCTCTTGGTGACAACTCCCCCTCCCTTAGGAGCCGCCTCCCAAGGAGTTCTTTATCTGCACATCTCCAAGGAAGCCTCCGTCCTTCCCATCCTCCACAGCAGAAATCGCTGTCCCCAACTCAGCTCTCCACCTGACCTATACTTCTGAGCAGAGGCACATTTCTCCAGAGGTTCTATTGAAACCTGGTATTCTCCCTGGGCTGCTGATGCTTGGGCCAGCCCCGTCTTCGTTTTGAGGGGCTCTGCTGTGTGTTGTAAGCTGTGTGGCAGCAACCCTTGGCTCTCCTCACTGGGTACCTGTAGAATCCCCACTGTGATCACCTAAGGACATTGCCTAATACTGCCCAAGCCTCAGGTGGGGCTTGTCTGACTTAAGTTAATAGCATAAACTTTTAAGTGTGCTTACTGCATGCCAAGTACGATGCTAGGTACGTTTCATGTTAGGATTTACTAAAGATGTACGAGCCTACAATGCAGTACTGTGCTAATTCCTTACCCTACAGATGAACTGGGAGCTTAAATACCTTGCCCAAGGTCCCAAATCTTGCAGGTGGGAGTCTGTTGGCTTATCTAAGGAGGTCTGAGCTTCTTCCACCAGAGAACAAGTTTTATTTTTTATTGTGGTAAATACACATAACAAAGATTGACTATTTGACCACATTAGCATAAGCAGACTGGCTTAACGAGGGGCTTTTACCCTCCCAACGTCCTCTTAGAGGCAGCGGCTGCTAAGGATATCTTGGCAGGAAGGTGAGGCTATTAACACATGGTGGAAGAGCTTGTCACCTCCCACTCTTTTTTCTCCTCCCATAATGAGGGCTGAAATTCTATTTTTAGAGTCTCTCTTCTTTCTCTCCACGTTCAGGATCTCACTTCAGGAAGGCGTCCGGAAACAAGAAAGCAACGGAATGTTGTCAGATGAAGAAAAGAGAGAATGGGTCAACAACTGAAAAGATGTGGGAAACAGCCACCTGGGGTGCCTAGCATCACAGAGGACAATGGGACCTTAGAAATCATGGACTCACTGGCTGCTGCCCCACCCGCTCCTGACAGGTCTCTCCTGGCCCCTAGAAGCCACATCCTTCTGCCTTACCTGGATTACTAAGTAGTAATCCAGGCTCATTATTTTCCCACGGACCCTAAGTGTGTCCCAGAGATGCATTACAAAGAGGCCTGTTAGTTCCGGGACCCCAGTCCCTGTCCGTACTCCTGGGCCCTTTACACTTCCCTGTCTTGTGTAGTGATAACCCAAACTACAGCCTGTTTGCAATCACTAGCCTGACTGCCACTTCTGCTGCCTCTGGCAGTGCAGAACATGAAACTCTGTTTCCACAAGCTGGCCAGGAGCCATAGGGGGTCTCTAATATCTCACCGGTGTTCGTGGCAATTAGAGTATGTCTGAGGAAAAATAGCTGGTGACATAATAAAGGCCTGAATAAAGCCAGAGGTTCTATTTCCAGCATTCTCTTAGGAAGCTCTGAAGACAAAGATTTAAATAGACAGACACATACAGACACACACAGAAAGAGGGGGTGGAGAGAGAGAGACTGTGTGTGTGTGTGTGACAGAGACACAAAGAGGGAGGGAGGGAGAGAGACAGAGAGACAGACATGGAGAGAGATTAACCAAGGCAATAATATCGAGAAATGAGAAAAGGCCAAAATATTCACTATAGGGGAAAGGGCAAATAACCAATGATTCAAGTGTGTAATGGTATATTACATAAATATTAACCAAAGTGAGCAAAACACCTCAGTGATGAGAGCATCTACCCCTGCATAGTATTAGGGGAGGGGCAGGATGCTGAAGCAGATACCAGCATATTCCCCATTTTGTAAGAGAAATCGACTAAAATATTTCCCTCACCCCAAACTGTGGAACATAAGCAATAGTATCTCTGGGCAGAGAAACTGTCACAGGCCTCTATCTTTCTCTATATATTTGGTACTTTTTATAATCATAACTTAGTTCTATTAATAATTATCTTAAAAACTATATTCTATGTACTTTGCTAGTCATGTGGACATACAATAAGCTGTTTGTGTCTCATACAGCCTGGCATTCACTCTAAAACCTCCTTTTCTTCAGGAGAAGGAACCCAAGGTCTGTGGTCCCTTCCACGGGGCTACTGGACCCAGAAACAGACCCAGGTCCAATTCTCCTGCCTGTAACTCCTTAATGGCTCATAGGGACAGCGATGGAGCCCCCAGGAGACGCGGTAAGACACTCTGGTGGTCTACCTCTAACTTTCTGGTTCTTTGTATAATGCCAGACTTGAGATCCTGCATCCCTAACACTCTCCCAGGCGATGCCGCTGTTGTTGGCCCTGGGAACCCTGACATAGGCTTTTTTCTCAGCCTGTGGCATTGTCTGATAAAAAGAATCAGCTGGGGGACAGGCACAGAAACCGCCTCCCACACCCGCTCAAGGTGCCCCCTCAGAATGGTCACGCTGAGCTTTCTGGAGAGAATGCCCTGTGCCTTAGACATCTCCCAGGGGACGGTAAGGCGCTTCTGGAACTGAGATCTCCCATTCACACGCATCTCAAGGGCTTCCACTCACACCGATTATTAGAAAATATGAGAGAATGAACGTAAGAACTGTGACTGGAGAGATGCTTCCGACCCACAGGAATCAATGTCTTTCAAATAACAAATCATGTTTCTCTGTATGTGACCCCACCTCACTCAGCTTCATGACATTTAAACCTCCATCAGCTCTCCAAGGTAAAGCAGAAATCCATACCATGGCCTCCTACCAGTGCTGTGACCCCGCCACCTTCCCAGCCTTTCCTCTTCCCACATCCCTGCTGTTATCTGGAGGACTGCTACCACGCGGCTAGCACTGTGGTTTTAAAGGTCTGAAATGGGAGCCCCAGAACCAGAAGGCTGTATGAGCTCAGGCCCTGTGCACTTCCCATCACAATTAAAGCCATGTCATGCCACTAGGCACCAACAAGCCACTCAGTGCATTTTACCAAAATCAATGAACAGTCCGCAGCCATAAACTCTCTGGAGGCGAAGCAATCACTACAGCAGTTTGTCATCATCGCTATCAATTTATCAAACCTTTTAGACACGGGCATTTCCTTAGGCTTGTTCTGTCCAGGTGCTGTCATTACAAAAGAAGCCCTGGAAATGGGAGGTGTGTAGGTCAGGCCCAGAGTCACGAGACCTTAGGAACAAGACTAGGTAGGTTTAGGGCTTAAGTAATGTCACTCTGTATCTTAGAAATAATAAATATAGATTTATCTATATCATCTATCTATCTATCT
>LOEQ01003621.1:102165-115384 GCA_001685075.1 Bramus lutescens | reverse complement strand
CAGCAGCAGCAGTACCAGTTTTTCAAAGCCTCACAAATTAATGAAGGAGCACAAGGAAAAACCTTCTAAAGACTCCAGAGAACATAAAAGTGCCTTCAAAGAACCTTCCAGGGATCACAACAAATCTTCCAAAGACTCCTCCAAGAAACCCAAAGAAAACAAACCACTGAAAGAAGAAAAAATAGTTCCTAAGATGGCCTTCAAGGAACCTAAACCCATGTCAAAAGAGCCAAAAGCAGACAGTAACTTACTCACCATCACCAGTGGACAGCAGGATAAGAAGGCTCCCAGTAAAAGGCCCCCCATTTCTGATTCTGAAGAACTCTCAGCCAAAAAGAGGAAAAAGAGCAGTTCAGAGGCTTTATTTAAAAGTTTTTCTAGTGCGCCACCACTGATACTCACTTGTTCTGCTGACAAAAAACAGATAAAAGATAAATCTCACGTCAAGATGGGGAAGGTCAAAGTTGAGAGTGAGACGTCAGAGAAGAAGAGATCGACGTTGCCGCCCTTTGACGATATTGTGGATCCCAACGACTCAGATGTGGAGGAGAATATGTCCTCAAAATCTGACGTGAGTAGCCTTGGGCCCCCTCCTTCCCTTCAGCAAGTCTTGGGTTCTATTTCAGAGAGCTTCGTGAAATGAGAGACCATGGATGCTGTCCCTGCAGAAAAGAGGAAGGGGTGTAGCCTAAAAATGAATTTCCTTAACTAATGGGAGGAAGGAAATGCAATCCTTGAGGAATCTGTGGAGGTTTTCAGACTATAATTAGAGTTGTTAAGGAAAGATATATTCCGCAATACATTAAAGGTTATTTGAATAGAGCATAAAGACTCAGTACCCTTGCAAGTTTTGTTGCTGTGCTGATTGCTGACTTAAATTGTGTTCAAGCACTCAAGCTTGAAGGGAATGGAAAACCAAGTTCAAAGAGAAACCCAAGAAGCACAGTACCACTTGTGGTCATTAATATGAAGCAATTTTTAAGTATTTTAAAAAAATAACTGGAGAATTGGTCACAGTTTGCTGTTTTTCTGTGTGGTGCTAGGGACTGAACCAAGGCCTTGCCTGACGAGCAAGCGCTCTCCTCCTAAGCCTGACCCTAGTGCTGGTATTTTTTAACAGAGTTAAAGGAAGCTTTGTTGTACCTGCATACTATGCATATTGAAATTTTGATATCCATATGTACCCGTAAAACTATTTTCAGTTTGAAAATCAAGCTGTCCTTTTCTTCATGGAGTAGCCCCTGACTGGGAAGAGGGAATGCATAGTCTGCTGCATGTTTGCCGGTGGGCAGGATTATCTTCTGGATGCCTGAGAAGGCATCTCACCATCTAATGTTTGATATTGTGGTATGAGCTTATAATTACAGATTTTCAGAGTTGGCCGGCAGGGATTTTGTAGTTATCTGTTTTATCCTCTTACCTGCATAAGAAATCTTGCACATCTAGTGATAGCACCGTTGGAAGGCATTTGATTCTGTTTTCAAGACTAAGTGTCATTTGCTATGAGGTGCCATCCACTTCCCAGCATCCTTCTTTCTTTGGCTGTGTGTATGCTAGGTCAAGGTCAAGAAGGGTCACTGACTGCTTTACAATAACTTTCTTTCTGTCCTATGAAGTTTACTGTGGATGTCCCTTACTTAAATGCTGGTGAAGGATATTTCCCATCTGACTTGGGCTAGAATCAGGACAAGATGCCAGTTCCAGTTCTCTCTGGATACCTCCTCCTCATATTCTGTAGGGCTAATCCAAACTTCTTATCAAAGATTGGATTAGAAGCTTGTGTCACTCCAAGTGCTGCGGGCTGAGTGATTTCTTCAGCGCTAGGGTAAGATGAAATACTTAGAGCTTGTGGAATGAAAACGACGGGAAGCAGTTATTCCGCTCATCCAAGTATTTTTTTCCTTGCTTGCTCTGAACCTCCCTCTTAGCTGGAGACTTATTTGTAATGCAGATACTACTTTTATGTGTATTTAGTGTTTGTTTCAGATCACCCTGAAATGCTCTCAGTGTGTAATGAATCTGTCAAGATTCGAGTTTGGAAACTCTCTCTTTGTTCTGAAATGTTATGACTTTTCTAGAAAGAAGGCTCTGAGTTGGGCTGTGAGTCACTGGTAAACTCTGAGATCAACTTAGCATGTCACCAGCAGCGTTCGAAGAACCAGAATGCATTGTCATTAGTATGAGTAAGTGATGGTTTATGGAGATTCTACTTTAGAAAGAATGTGTTTCTTCAATGGTTAGAATTTTCAAAGGCCCCTTTTTAAGATATTTGTTGATTTGTTGCAAACATGTCAGTTGTAAGGCACTGCCGCTCTTTCGCATGCATTTGTCACACATGGGCTTCCTCCTCCTTGGTTATTTCTGCTTGTTCTTTTATTCATCTCTTGTTCTTTTCTCTTTAGCATGTTTTATAAAACGTGCCTTTCTTTTAATAAAAGTCTTATTCAGCTTGGTATGTTCATCCAAATGGATCCCCTTAAAGCTCTTTGAAAGCCAAGAGTTAGAACTGTTAATTACTTAAAGTGGAGAGTACATTTTTTAAGAATTATTGGGGGCGTAAGACCAGTGATCACAAAAGGAATGTCTGCCCTGTGCTGTGTGTAGCATGGCAAACAAAGCATCTAAAAGCTTTTGAGTGTTGTTTATAAAACTCAACAACTGGGGTTTCCTTATACATGTTTTGGTACTAAATGCTTTTATTTTGTTGCTGTTGGTCTAATTCTTTAAGCCATGAATTCAGGAGACTTTGCCCTTAGCAAAGGGTGCTGAGAGAACTGGAATTCAACTTATCTATCCAGTGGTTTAGATAGCCATATAGATTGTCCCCTACCTGCCATCTCACCTGTGTTCAGTACAGCACCACAGGAACTGGAATGCTTCCCCGAGCATCCAGGATCACTCTCAGCTTTAGGAACATAGTTCCCATTGTCTCAGGGAGGGGAGTGAACTTGTTGGCCTCTGAGTATGGGTGTGATCCGATGACCTGGTTTTTCCCAGGTTCTTTCAAGTTTTAACATTTGATTATGTTCATTTGTGGGGATGGGGTAGTAAGTAAGCTTAAGGAGAGCAGGTAGAGACCATGGACTCTGGAAATGAGAAAAGATGTATGTGTGAGAAGAGTTTAAGAATTAAGAAAGCTACAGAATAGTCCAAGGAGAGGGTCAGTCTTAATAGGGCTTGCTACACCAGTGTGTTTTATCTGTAGTGCCTATATAAAAATCTAGGACACATCTATCACCCATCTAGGGTGAGGTATAAGACAAATGGATCCCCAGAGTTTGCTGATCAGCCAGTGTAGCCAGAGGTGAGCTCTAGGTTCAATAAGAGGTCCTGTCTGGGGGTAAAAAGGTGAATAAGATCTGAAAAAATGTACTGCCAATCAACCTGAAAATATGGAAGGGGGGAATCCCATGGGGCCCTGCTCATAGACAAAGAAGTACAAGCAACTAAGGAATGCTGAGAGAGGGAGAAATCATCTTCCTCAGGCAAAAGTGTAATTGGTTGTTCAATAAGTACCAAGTGGCCAGCCCTGAAAACAACACAAACTGAGCAAGTTATATATTTAGGGGTGTGTGTGTGTGTGTGTGTGTGTGTGTGTGTGTGTGTGTAAAACATAGTAAGTAAAGAAAAGGAGAGTATGATTTCAGGAGAGAGCAAGGGGAATAAGGGAAGGAAAGGGGAAGGAGAACACAATGTAATTATATTTTAATTTTTAAAAATTTATTTGAAAAGTGCAGAGTGAGGAAGACACCCAGCGTTGGCCTCTTATTTCCACATATATCCACAAACATATCTGAACATGTATATATTTATACAGCACACATACAACAACAACCAGCAGAAGGCTGGGGGGGGGAGCAATTATACATCTGATATGTCTGTAAGGACATCTTGTCTCATGTAGTCTTCTTGTTGTTGTTTGAAATAGGGGTTTTGTGTGTAGCCCTGCCTGTAGCCTGGCACTTAGCCTGGCCTTGAACACAGAGATCCACCTGCCTCAGCCTCCCAAGTGCTAGAATTAAAGGTGTGTTCCATCAGACCTGTCTTCATTCGGTATAGACTTTCTAAAGTTAAAGGGAACAGTATTCTAAAGAAGCTCTTCCATAACCAAGTAAGACTGGGGTTGTTGTTTTATTTGTTTGTTTGAGGTAGGTCCCCATTCCATGGGCCAGGCTTGTCGGAACTCACTGTTTAGTCCAGGCTGGCCTCAGTCTCACAACTATCCTTCTGCCTTGGCTTCCTAAGTGCTGGAATTACAGTTATCATTCCTAGCTAATGTGTGTGTAGAAAGAAAATGTAAGAATCAGTTTCATCAAGAAGTATTAGGGAACCTAACTTGTTGATTCGTACAGGTCCTTTTGATCATATTTGCATGTGTATTTTTTATATGAGAAAAGGGAAACAAGCTCAGTGCCCACAGTTTTGCTGCATGTTTTCCAGAGGCCTCATATTTGTTGGAAGGTGATGAAGAGACAGGTGATGGGAAGCCTGCCAGCTGTTGATGATAGCCTGTGTTTGTGTCCTGGTACCATCAGGATTCTGGGCAGAAATGTTCAGAGGGTCTCGTCTGATCTGTGATGTGGGAGTGTTATGAAAATTAAATCAGTCCAAGTAAAGCCATTAACACACTAATCAGGAAAAAAAAATGCTCGCTACTGCTGTGTGTAACCTGGCTTCTGCGAAGCTTCACAACCTTGGCCCTGAAAGAGATGTTCTGGTCTTCAAGAAGGGACCACAGAGCTCCCTCCCTTTTCCAGAAGTGTAGCTCTATGTGGTGGGGGATGGGGATAATTGGCACGTGCCATTTTGTCTTGGCGTAGTCCTGCGATGGCATGGTCATGGAAAAAATACGGGTCAAAGTGTGGTTTTCTACAAAAATTAAGACACAATTTCACAAGATCTTTTAGCTTTGTATTAAATGTGATCAAAGAGATTATTCCGTCTAGCAATGCAGTAGGTAGGACATTGGACTCTTCCTTCTGCCCCCCCCACAGTAAAAGAGAACATATCCAGAAATGATTCATTATCGAGTTCCATTAACATAACCAAAGGAGTTCTTTGTGAATGTTTGTGATTCTTTAGATAAATTTTCATTTTCAAAGAAACTTAATTTTATCACACAAAAGTTCATCAATAACTTTCCCTGCAGAGGAATTTGGGCAGGAGGAGGAGGGAGTGGAAAGAAGAGTCCTGACTCAGGGAGAGCAGGCAAAGAGAGGAAACATGCTAAGGGGTTGCTGGATCGAGAATACTTTACACTGAGGGACCTTGGGCACTTGAATTAGACTGTGGTTCTCAACCTGTCCACAGTCCCTTTGACAAACCTGTTTCCAAAAATATTTACATTATGATTCATAATAGTAGCAAAAATTATAGGAATGAAAATAATTTTATGATTTGGAGTCACCACAATGTGAGGAAATGTATTAAAGGATCCCACTATTAGGAAAGTTGAGAGTCCCTGCTTCAAGGTAAGCAGTTCCCGGTGTAGACTTCATTTCTGATGCTGCATGCTGACACTTGGGCCTTGCTGACTGACAAGCATCTGCTCTTGCTGGCGACTGTTATGAACAGTAGTCGAGAAAGGTAAGAGTCTGGGTATATCATTATCCACATGGTATTTATAATTATGTTTTTTTATTAAGCTGCACATATTTTAATGGATAATAAAAACAATTCACACCTGTAATTTCTTAGTTTCTTGCTTGCATTTGCTTTTTATGTAAGTGTTTTAAAGGAAGCCTATGGAATTGAGTGATTGATTGTGGGGGGGCAAAGTTTGTATTCATAGAAAGGTAGGAAAAATAGTAAATAAGATTTTGAGATGGCTATTTATGATTGGGTATAGTTACAGTGATAATTTCCCCATCTTCTGCCTTCATGTCTTTTGCTTTACACTGAAGAGATCTAATCATAATGTACAGGTCATGGTCAGTTCCATCATCTTTTCTTGAAGATGGACACATTACATCTGGTAAAAACGTTACTCTTTCCAGTTGCAGTGTGAGAGTAAGATTTCAGCTGTATCTTCTGTGTAATTGACTGACCAAAGTGTTCTCTTGGATAGAAATCATGAGGGAGAAAAATAAAATCTCAGCATATGGAAGCTTCCTCTCCCTCTGACACCCTCCCCCATCCCCAGTGGACAGGGGGGCCAATACTTCAAACCACAGTAGCAGGAGTTTCTTTGAAAAAGAAAAAGGGAAACAGAAAGAAAATTAACATCCTCTCTTTTGCTGCACCTCATTTCCTCGCGCCCCACCCTGTTCATTGCCCTCCTTAAACTGTCTGGGGCTGGCAGTAAATGTCCTGCTGCTGAAGGCCTGGCCTTAGGTTTTTATGTGTTGGAAGGAAGGGCATTGCAGCAGAGAAGAAGGTCTTTATTGTGTTTTCAAAGTGGCTTTTTAATGACTTGTAACTCCTGTGCATGCAGAAGCTGTAAAGGCTGTGTTTGGGGAGCTCCAGCTGGAGAGGCCATTCATTAGGGGCTGCCTCGCTCCAGGGGGGAGCCTCTCATTCTGGGCTCCTATTTTCTGTGTTTTATAACTGAAGGTGGAATTACCTGAAGGGGCTACAGTTCTTTATTACCCTTGGCATATTTAGCTCAGTGTAGAGCATTCATTAAAACAAGTGGATGAAAGTGAACATTGTGGTATGAATGGACATCCTCACCTGCCGGTCTCCACCGGCTCTTTGTTTTCTGGTTGGAGAAGATCAGATTGATGATGATATGCTCCAGCCAACCACATTGTCACTGATTCATACGTAGACCCGATTTTAAAAAGAGGAAGTCAGATAAGGGTAAGAAGTAGCAAAGATTTTTTATTTTATTTTTTTCATGTATATAATTGTTTGATTGTATGTATGAGCACCATGCATATACCTACTACCCATAGAGGCCAGAAGAGGGTGTTGGATGCCCTGAGTTGGAGTTACACACAGTAAATAGCTCTGTGGTTGCTGGGGTCTAACCCAGGTCCTCTGCAAGAACAGCAAGCACTCTCAACACTGAGCCATCTCTCTAGCCTCTAAAAAAAATAAAATAAAGACAATCTTAAAAAAAAAACCAACTACTTCCTTGTTTCAATTCAGGTTAAACTCAGTATGATATCTTAGCTTTAAAATTAAGTAATTCCTAAAGATCCTTGGGTTACAGAGGTTATAAACAGACAAAGGACTTTGTCATATAGTTGGCTGTCACCAGCACTTGTCACTCACATACATTGGTCTGGCATCCTTTCCAGTACACTCTAGATCTTTGAAAGGATTTCATCACCTACCTATGCAGGGTACTATTTCACATTTTATTTTTCCTGTGTAATTGTGTTCTCTCTCATCGTTAGACACAGCACAGTCTCTGCAGAACTAGCTGTCCTATACCAAGGGAATGTCCCACAGGTACAGTTGGACTTGTCCTGAGCGATTCCCATGCTAATTGCCTTGCTAATTCCTCAGCACAATTCTCTGAACTAAGGGTCACAATGGCCATCATTCTGTAGATGAGGAGATGGAAGCTTGGAGGTGCCCCAAGTCTGGCATGTTTAAAGGTTGTGGAAACTGGCCCTTTGTGGTGACATACACACACTTGATCCTTTCAGTTGGGTGGCCGAGGCAGAGANGGAGCTGCCGAGTCTTCTGACAGCTGCTCACTGTAAAGCGTCTTCTGACTCATTCCCTTGCTCACAAATAGTTCCCACTTGCATTTGCTTGGGAGTTTATGTTCCACAGAGCTTAGCTGCAATATCAAGCCTACCCAGAAGGCGCCACCAAATAGCAAACACTCTCCCCCTGGCCCTAGTTGAGAGGCTCCTTTTGGACTCTTTGGCTATTTTGTAAGTTTATAAGGGCTGTGCATTCTTGATGTTAGGTGATAGGGAGAGAGTGGTTACCTTCTCTGGCTATGTAATTATTTAAACAAGTTTGAGAAATTGTTCTCAGTGGGCAACAATTTATGACTCTAAACTTTGAAGGCTGTTTCATGGTCCACAAAGAAAAATCACCCCTGCGGGGCTTCTTTAGGTCACTAAAGGTGACAGCACAATGAACTGCTCCAGAAAATGTCAAAGGTTCTTCTGTTAGGCAGGAGAAAACGGAAAAGCATTTACTTAAGTGTTTAGAGACAATACTTTTGCCTGTGAATTCTAAAAACACCCCAAATGGGGATGTCTGTGTGGGAGGAGGCTTTGAGCAGGAAGACATATGTGTGTAACACAGAAAAGACAAATTCCTTCATCTTCCTTAGAAGCATATCATTGGTACTTCCCTAACCAATCAAGAAGATGAGTAAACATGCCCAACTAGGGACTGCAATACTTAGACTCACAGATCCTTGCTTTATTCTGAGACCCCTCCATCATCATCGTCCCCCTCCTCCTCCTGGACTGACGGTGAGCTCTATAGTGCCCATGAGCTCTATGAGCTGCTCATCCTCTTGCCTCTACCTTCCAAGAACTGAGATTTTGGTGCGGCCATGCCAGTGCATGCTATGTTGGTATTAAAGCCAGAGCTTCACCAACTCAGCTCTGAAGTCTTTTATTTGTTTTAGGATACCACAAACCACCCTCGGACTTTGAGTCATTGTGTGTGGGGTGGGGTGTGCACATGTGTGTGTGCACAGTGAGTGTAGGCCGGAGGCTGACATCTGGTGTCTTTCTTTGCTTTCCCCCATCTTACTTTTTGAGATAGTCAGCGAGACTGACTGACTAGTGAGCTCCAGATATCCTTGTGTTTCTGCCTCCCCAGCACTGGAGTTGTAAATGTCTCTGCCCTGCTGTCTTTCACTTGAGTACTAGGTTTCCAGCTTAGATCTTCATGTTTACACAGCAAGCAGCTCTCCCAACTATCTCCCCAGCCCTTGAGGGTGTTTTGTTTGTTTTTTAATGTTTTAAATAAAGTTTTTCCCCTGTGTTTATATGTTTTATATGAATATATATTTATATATATGAATATAAAATAATGGGCCCCTAATTATGACATTTATTTTTTTTTGCATTATGTTTTGCTTATGTATCCCTCTCCAGTATCAACCCTTGCTTCTCTTCCCACTGGTCCCCTTTCTTCTGTGGTTCCATTTTCCTCCTGTCCCTTTCCTTCCTTCTTCCACTCCCATTCCCCCTTCCTCCCCATCATTTTTTGTTATGGAAAACATTTTCTTTTGAACATGTTTTACTGTAATATTTTTGTGTACAGATGTTGGATCATAGTTAAAACACAAATGATTTTGTTGCTTTTTTGTGCGATGCCATGTTAGATTGTACAAGTGGCACACAGTTAGAATTTAACATGTTCTCTTAAGTAAGTATGGCTCAGTAAGAGGAAGGTATGGGTGGGATCTGTGGAGTTGGAAAGTGAAAACAGTATGAAAAAAATATTGATGGCCAGTGTCGACCGTATATGTTGTCTTCACTGAAATAAAGAACTGCGGCACTTACTGAATGTCTTTATATTTTAATTTATTACTAGTGTGTGTGCTTAGTTCAAAGGACAGTTTCGGGAATGGGTTCTGTGGAGTGAATTCATGTTGTCAGTTTTGTGAGGCAAGCGCCTTTATCACTGAGCCATCTCGCTGGCCTCACTAAATGTTTTTGAGGGAAAAAATGGAGTTTAGATTTCCTCTTTCTTTCCTTTGGTCAGCTGGTGCTATGCTCTGGTAGGACGGTAAGAAAGAGGATGCCGCTTGCAGGGTCTGAGAACCTGGATCTGAAAAGGAATGCAGGGAGAATTGAGATGATTTCTAAGATACTAGTGCTTCGTATGCATCTGTATCATTTCTAAGGAGCGAAACTGAGGAGTCTATGCTAGGCAGCTTGTTCATCAGTCTTACCATCTTACTAGGTTCTTCATGCTCTGTCAGTGCAAGGCTCCCTCCCGTCTGTTGTTCTGCATGACCTAAAGTTGTACACAAGAGGTACCTGAGGAAGGGAGATAGGGTACCCTAGTTCTGAAGCGTAGCCATGCCTGACTGTTAACTGTATCTTAGAAAGAATGCCCATGGTGTGTGTATGTGTGTGATCCAAAAACAATAGTCGGAGGGTCAAAAGACAGACAGGTTCCATTTATTTATAGAGACCTATAAAATACAGATTTTAGTGATAATACTTACCTTGTGAGATTATAGATACAGCCTGTCGTTTAGGTATTAATTAGGTCAAGGAAAAACATGTCATTTGCAAAAACATACTACTTGGTAATTTTATGGATTGTATTCTGTGAAAACCTACCAAAAATGAGACAAAGACCAAGACACTCTGCAGAAACCTGGTGGTTGTGTAATCCATGACAACATGTTTCAAGGTTTCTGTATGTGTGAATGTGTGTGTGTGTGTGTGTGTGCGCGCGCGCACATGTGTATGTTGGGTATGGGGTACATAGGGAAGACAGAGGTTGATGTTGTCTTCCTCAACCTTTCAGCACCTTGCTTTTGGAGACAGGGTCTTTCCCTGAATCTGGAGCTTGCCAATTTTGGCTAGATTGGCTGGCCAGAAAATCCTAGGAATCCTCCTGCTTGTGTCTCCCCAGTGTTGGGTTTAAGGAGATATGCTGCCATTCCTGGCCTTAATTGTGGGGTGCTGGGGAATGGACTCCGGTCCTCATACTTGTATGGCAAGAACTTGGCTGATAGCCATCTTCACAGCCCTGCATATATTTATAAAATAATTGTTTTCTCATTTGTCTGGCCCATGCTTTTGTTGGAAATCAAAGAAGAATCTTTCTGAAACTGGTCTGATTTTATTTAGTCCGGCAAACCCCACTCAGAGTGACCTGACACACTTCAGTTTATGAAGTGCTCACTGCATTCCAGCTTTCCTCTGCTTTTCCATTGTTTTGTCAGCATTGATTTAATTAAAAGTGAACCTCATACTTATTCCTGCGATTGCAATAGGGTCTTTTAGTCACACTATGTGGATCCTGTGGATTAAAGTTAAGCTGTCAGTCAGACTTCATAGCAAGTGTTTTAACCTGCTGAGTCCTAAACTTGTGTGTGTGTGTGTAGTAGTAGTAGTAGTAGTAGGTGTGTGTACAGATGTGAGTGCAGGTGCCTGCATTCCCTGATGTCCTATGGAAGCTGGAGGATAACTCTAGGGAGTCAGTTCCCTCCTGGTAGCTTGTGGGATATAGGGATCGAATGCAGGTGATTAGACCTGCATGTGGTGAGCATTTTGACCTGCTGAGCCATCTTGCCAGCCCCAGGATATGTTTCTAATTGCTAGTTTTCTTAAACCTTTAAGTCAAAATCCAGCCACACTAGAATGCTAACTGTTGCTCCCTCCACTGTTGAGATACTCTTGGAGACTTGCCATTCACCTCTTGCCCCTCACCTAGAGATAAACCACCCACAGTTTTTGCTTTGTGTAATCAAATCAGGGATTTCATAGTTTCCTTCCAAACACAGAGGTTTGACAGATGAGATGTGTCGTATCCATCCGTGTCTGCTCTCATCAGGCCTGTAGGCCTGCTCAGAGCTCCATGGTTTCTTTACTCTTGTCAGGAACTGTAAAGATGAAAGCACATTCTTTGGTGTGAAAGTTTTTGGTCAAGTTTAGAAACCATACAAGACATCTCTGCAGTGCTTGTGATTTAGCCACAGGGTTTTCGGGCAACAGGATTTCAGGACATCTCTGACACTTGAGTTTTGCAGAGAGCTGGAGGCCATACTCAGTAATTTACATGAGATACAGAAGAGTAACCCTAGGACTTAGTCCTTCGTCTGCATGCTGTTGGCACTTTGCCCACTGAGTCACCTCACCAGTGTGTGGCCACCCTTGAACATTTGAAAATGTCCCCTAGCTTGCCGTTGCTACCAAAGAGTGGGTACACTCACCCTGCCTGAACCCCCGAGCTGGTCAGCTGTTGTTATCTCAGCCTGTGCACCTGTCTTGCATGCACATATCTGCGGTTTCTTATCCAAGTAGACCTTCTCTAGAGCATCTCTTGTCCTGACAAACTGAGATTAAAGTGTAAACCCAGGTGGACATGACAGAGCTGACCAGTGAATATTACGGTAGACTCCGCACTGGTCGGTCATCTATGATTGTCTTAGAATTACTAACTGGAATAATAACTTGATATATTTTAAGGAAGAAAAATCCCTAGGCAAAATAGCTAATGATACATTTAAATATCTGACAGGTCCAAAGTCTTCATCCTGTTTAATATGAAAACACACAGAGAGCATCATAGTCCTCTAGTGTAAACAGAGTCTTCACATGTACAGCTGGAATTTGGATGTGATGTCCGCTCCAGTTACTATAGTGTGGGAGCATACAGGAGCATGGATACAAGGAGGAACTGGGCTCCTCTCTCCTAATCTCATGGAACTGCCGTGCTTACCCTGTCAGTCATGACTGGATTTCTGGTTCAGTGAAAGAAAACCAAGCTCTACAATTCATTTCTCATGTGTCTTTTATTAGTGGAAGCTGTGCCTCCCATGAGTTCACCCCACCCATATCTCCAAACCCATCTGTGCATAAGTAGGTTGGAGTGTAGTCTGCCTATGCACTAGTAGTCCCTGGGAAGTAGGGACAGCACAGAAATAAGATGCATACAGATGCTAACAGGGGCAGCTGTCATTGGTGCAGTGCAAAGTATGTCTCGCCACAACCTTTTTTCAGTTGGCCGGCTTTCCAGATTTAGTCTCGAAATGTCTATGGATCTGTCTCATTCTTTTCTGTTCTTCATGATAGCAAGCTGCTGGTCCCCACCCTGACCTAGCTCTCTGAGTTGAGACTGGGTTGTCACCTCCCAACTCCTGCCTCATGACTTTTGTCCAGTTTTAAAATTTTCTTCCTTGAGTATGTTCATATAGGTCTACAATGAAATATGATCATATCTATTCCCCCAGAGTCCCTTCCATCTTCCTCTAGAATCCCCCAACTTATCCACATCCCAGCTCTATATCTTTAAAACGTTTTTGACATTTATTTATTGTATGTGTGTTTGGGGCAGGGCATACATATGCTGTGGCCTGTTTGTACGAGTCAAAGGTAAGATTGTGGGTTGAGTTCTCTTGCTTTCATCCTCTGGTGCTGAACTCCATTGCTGAACTTCATAGTGTCTTTACCTGCCAAGCCATACCCTACTAACCCTCAAGTTGTGTCCACCCCCTTTCCCAATTTTCTAAAAAACAGATCCATTCTGGAAGGAAATAGGCAAGAGAATAGATTTTTTTATTTATTATGTATACAATATTCTGTCTGTGTGTCTGCCTGCAGCCAGAAGA
>LOEQ01003621.1:84776-101886 GCA_001685075.1 Bramus lutescens | reverse complement strand
TACAGTTTGTGTGTTGTTATTTCGGGGTATAAGCTAGCCGTGCGGGAGCCAGGCAGGACAAAAAGCAGGGCCCGCTCCCCTCTTTACTACAATTGTGTCTATGTTTTGTGAGACAATGTCTCACTAAGTAGCTCAGGCTGGCCTCAGAGTTGCTGTGTATTCCAGGCTGGCCTTAGTCCCCCAATGCTGGGGTTCCTGGCATATGCCTCCCTGCCTGCAAAATACTAGCTTTAGAACCTGTCATTTTTCATAAACCATTTCATTGTTTCACACATGAGATCCATTTGCAAATAAGAGCCAAAATATATTGATATGTCCCATTTTTATTTTTATTGTCTCTCATTTATAAGTTTTTCATATATAAGAAATACAGAATAGTATAATGAACCTTTTGCATTCCATCAAATCATAGTTGATTTGTTTCTTTTTTGTGCAGTCTAATTCTCTTGATTTCTAGTAAGATTCAATATATCTTATTCCACTCGTAGATATTTCACTGTGAATCTCTGGGAAGATCAGAATTTTCAAAGAACAGAACAAAAACATCATGAACATAGATAAACTATTTCATGATGCTCACTGCCATCAGATAGCCAGCCACCGAGATTTTCAATAAAATCAAAACCCCACAAATTCTTTGCATTACTTGTATAAATTGGAATTCAAATGAAGTCCCAGTTTTATACTCTGTAATAGTATCTGCTACCCGTGTTTCCCCTTCTCTCCCCCTTTAAGCATAAAATGCAAGGGGAACTAGGTCTCCTGTCCTAAATTGTCTGTTTGGATTTGAGTGTCTTGGTGGCGCACTTTCTGCAGATGAGCTGTCGGTGGAGGGGCAAGGTCAGATTCAGGAGGGGGGCAGAGGATTGTTTCCTGGGGTTCCAGGGTCTTGCCTCTTAGGTACTACAAGGAAGGGTTTCTGTGTTAACAGCTTTAGCTGTTCTGTGCCCACAGGCTCTAATTCATTAAGAGTTTTAGGGGCTGGAGAGATGGCTCATTGGTTAAGAGCACTTGCTGCCCTTGCAGAAGATGGGAGTCTGGTTCAGGCAGCTCACAACCACCTGTCACTCCAAGGGTTCTGAAATTCTTCTGGCCTCTGCGGATGCCTACAGTCACACACACTTTCCACACATGTGTTTATAAGCACTTCCGCTTTTAAGTAGTAAATTGGAGATATTTATTCTATTAATTCTATTATCCCTACTTTTTGGCCCCTCCTGCCTTGTTATGTGTAGGCGGAGGTACAGTAGTGAAGGAGAGGGAGACTGTCTCATACTTCCCCCTTATCTCTTTTTAAAGGAAAGAGTTTGGTTCCTTGGCACACTGCAACAGTTTCAAGTGCTTTAAATTTCATTTATTCACTTACGTACCGAAACTCTGGGAGCTGGATGTTGGGCTTGGCGCATTCAGTCAGGTATTCTACCACTGAGCCATGCCTTCTGCCCTTTATACTGTGTTGTATGCCTTGCTCTTTATCTTTTAAATCTGACTCTTGGCACCCTCATTTTTCCCCCTATCCCCATGCTTCCTCTATTCTAAAATGTTGAGAATTCTGGATATCTGGGGAAATGAGTTGGAGCCTTTTATGATCTGCTTAACTGAGGCTTTTCTAAGTAATTGCCTCCACCTGCTGTCCTTCGCAGCTTGTGTTCTTCCACAGTTTATATATACTTTGAGTATAATTCCTATTTTCTTATCATATTTTTCAATCAATTCAACACATTGAAGACAGACCTGGTTAAGTATACAATTTCTTAGATCTTTGCACTGTGCCTGCCCATAATTGCTTCTTAGCAAATGTCAAGTGGTACAAAGATGTGTGAACAAAATGCACATATCCTCTTTACTAGTTCATATATTTATAATTTGAGAGTCTGAACTGTAAATATATCTGAACAGTTAGGAACACTGATTTTTGGTCTGTCCCTTCTGGAGATGGATTGGGCAGGGGCAAGAGAACTCACTATATCAATAAGAGATGTTTTGACTCTCACACAAGCACACTAACGGAGTATAAGCCACATGTGTGCAATCAATTTTATACAGTAAAATCCTGGGGTAATTTGGGAACCAAAGTAAAGGTGTCTGGGTGCGATTGTGTGGTGGTTGCCTGTCTTTGTGTTTGAGCACATGAACTTGCCAAGTGTGAGAATTGTTCAGAACATCTTGGAAAACCCTTTATAAAACTGCTTCTACCATGAAGAATATTAAACAACAAGAAAATAACGGGAGGGAGCAAAGATTACAAATTAATCTTTTGTTGTGACAGCAGAAAGATGTGGGCCTGAAAATCCCCAAATATTTGCTTCTGTGTTTTAAAAAAGCAAATAGTTTCAAAGAAATTTCAATAACAGGATGTTGAAGTGAAAGAACTTTCTGCCTCCCTGTTTCCTACAGAGGACTGTGCAAAGGCCTGATAACGTGATACTTTAGGGACCACCTTGTTTTTGCTGTCTGCATGGTGAAATACGAGTCCATTCCCTCTAATGTTTATATGTGCTTTTGAAATTATTGCAACTGGTAAAATGCCCCTTGTATGTAGTACAAAATGACAGTGTTTTTCCCTGCCTGTTTTCTCAGGTTGCATAATTGTCAAGACAAATTAGTTTAATAACTTTAGTTTGATAGGCCAGTCTTTACTCAGCAGTCATGCTGCAACCACGTAATTAAATGTTTGTTATATATGTGGAAGAATCAGTAAAAAAAAATATATATGGCAGGAGGTGTCTGGTAGTGCAGAGTTAGCTGCACAATCATCCAGCAAGACAGCAAAGGTGAAAGAGTGCAGTTAGTTCCCTTGAAGAAGTCACTGTATTTGTGTTACCACTGCTGCTCTCATACACGTATTTAATTATGCACACTGGAAGGCCGTTCCATAGTCAGAGTGGTTTTACCGGAGTCATCATGACCTCTAAAGAGCAAAACTTAGACCCAAATTAATTTTTCACGATGAGAATTTGAATCTTCTTAGAGAAAATGTTCTCTATTTGGAAAGAGAAAATGTTGCTGCAGCCATCTTTCTTTTGAACTTACTTGATCACAGCCAACTCTCCTTCCCCTTCCTGTGGACCCTCCTACCTTTAAGTCCTCATTGTTTTGTTTCCTGTAATGCTCTGAATTCAATTAGTTCTGCCTGCATGAGCATGGACAAACTACCAGTGACCACAGCCACAAAGGACAATGACCCTCCACTCTCCAGTTACCAATAGCCCCTCAACTACTGGGATGCATTCTCGTGAGCCCCTAGCCAGCATTTTTCAGTGCTGCTCATCCACTGGCTTCTTCTTCTTTGATGTTCCCTGAGCCTGTGGGAGTTGCTATAGATGTCTCATTTAGGACATTCACTTTTTATCAGCACGTTGACCAGTTATGACTCTCTCTGTTTACTGCTTCCCACTGCAAAACAAAAAAACAAAAGCACAAAAGCTCTCTGACCAAGGCCGACTGTAGCACTAATATATAGGTGTGGAAATAAATATTTAGAATGCTGTTTAGCAATGTGTCTGTTTAACAAAAGCAGAAGTCCTGGATTTATCTGCCTTCGGCCCGGGACCTCCTCAGCCGTATGCTTTTGACCAGGTTTATGACAGCAGGCATGAACCTTATGGTCCTAGAGGTGTCCTGTCTTGCATGTGAAGACAGTGATGGATGTCTTTCCTGTCTCTCTTTCTGGGATCCTTTAGTTGGAATGTGTGTGCTGTTGGGTTCTGCACAACTAGCCTTCTTCCTAGCCAAGTGCCTTCAAGTGTTACACACAAAGGTGAGTGGAAGTCTTGCACTAAGAATGCTCCTCTCAATCCACTCCAAAGGTTGAATGAAGGGTTCACTTACCAAAAGCCGGCATAGCTATTCCTCCATGATCATGTCAGTCCCACTTGTAATTGCATCAATTAGATAAGATATATAGGTGGATATGTATTTAATGAGTTCCAGTGTTTTCCGTCTGACTGATCTCTAACAGCCGGTTTTGGTAACTGCTCAATTCTTGTGACCTGATGTGCCTCCTTTTGCTCTTGAATTAGGACAAGCCTTACTTCAGATACAACACACTGTTGCCTCTCCCTTCGTCCTTTGGTCTACTTTGTCCACACTAATCTTGTAGGTGACTAGTATCTGTACACACGGCTTGCAGGTTGACTCCATAGGTTCTTCAGCTTCGCAGCACTGCTCCTGTTACCAGACGCCTTCAGTGCATCTGTAAACATTCATTTTTTCTTTGTGTGGCTTGAGTTCAAATCTTCCCTAGTCACTTAAATGGACAACTAATTGTCATCAGTTGTACTTACCCTACAGACTGCTGGAAAATACCTCTCCTACCAGACTATATACGTAGAGAGCCCTTAGCTTTCCTTTCTCTATTTCCGCTCCCTTCTCTTATCATGTTCTGGCAATCGCTGTTCTGTCCTTTACAACCGTGAGGTCAGTGTTCTTAGCTTACACATATGTAAGAACATGCTGAACTTTACTATTTGTGTCTGGTTTATCCCACTTAATGCAGTACTTTCCAGTTTCATCCCAATTACAACAAATGGTAAGATTTAATTCTTTTGTGATGACAGAATAATAATAATAATTCCATTGTGTTTGTGCACCATGTTCTCTGCCCCATTCATTCATCTATCAATGGACAGTCCTTGTATTTTTATATATATATAAATCAAGTAAAAAGCTACTGCTCCAGAAAGAGTCCTGAGACCTGCGTCTCATGGTTGCACTAGCTTTGTGATCTGGAGCAAAATGCTTATTGATATCTTTGAGAATTATTTTGCAATCTCTGAAATGTGAATTCTTTCTAATCAGTTTTTTTAGTAAATCAGTAGGTAGTAAATGACATGTGGCTTTAGTTGATGCTTTGCTAATACTTATAAAATTGCATGTCTCTAAACAAGTTTTCTCTCTTTTGTAGTAAAATGGGCATCCAGGTAATATACAACCTTGTGGACTATATGTTGGGCTTTATTTATAAAGGCCTTCCTCAATTTTTGAGTGCTGCTACAAGATGTTAGAGATATGTCTTTATATGCATCATATAATGTGAAAATGCAGTGGCGTGAGCATTTTATTGTTTTAGTTGATAGTTTATTCTGCTTTCACACAGTAAAGTGCTAAGTGCTGTGTTCCTATGTGTAGTGTAGCTAACATTTGATAGCCTGCGTCTCTTTGCCTTATGGATTTGGTAGGTGAGGTTTCCCTTTCTCTAATGTAAGCCTCTATGAAGACCCAGCCACGGAGTCCTGTGTTGAGAAGACCTTGTAGTATAGTTAGTCACCTGTGACTTCCTGTCACCCTAATACCTGCCAGCCCTTCAGTAGCTTAAAGCCCATTAAAAAATTAGGTGTGGCTAAGATATTTTAATCCATCAGAAGCCATATTATTATTATTATTATTCCACCTTTATTGTGTGTGGTTGAACTGCTTCAGAAAGCCAAGGAAAAAGCTCTTAGTTGCTGTAGGAAGAACAGTTAAATGTGTTTAACCTAGATTTCTTTTCCCAATGTCAAATATCCTTCCAAGGGAGAGAGATGCCAATTCCTCTTTCTGATTAGTTCATATGCAGAATAGAGAGCACATAGCCAAGATGAAAAGGTAACACGATTTTGAATTAGATTCATAACTCCGTATGTTAAGGAAGCTTTTTAAAGCTACCCATAAAATGCCACTTTACGTCTGGCATCGGATCTATTAATTTGACTACTATGAATATGTAGGAATATTTTTGAAAACTCCTGTGGTCTTGTAAAGCCTCCAGGCCCTTATTAGCTGAAAACTCCTGCCTTCTGTCAGGGCATGGAGCCAAGGTAAGGTCCTTAAGTAGATAACGTTTAGCATTTGAAATAATAATAATGAAAGAGAAGTCCATGTGGAGCTTTCAAGTCGTGATCCATTGAAATATCCGTATGGAGCTGGAGGTCAAGGGAGAAGATGAAGCAGATGTCAGGTTTGCTTTAGCAGGATGCCCTGCCTAACCACCTTCCCTCTGAAGAGTTTGATGCCCAGCATCCTGGGGAGGCAGTGACTAATTCATCTTGTCCATCTGTTGCCTTGGGAGGCACTATGGACTAGTTCCTCCAACTGTTCGAATCCGTAGAGAATATGACCTTACTTTATTCTTGTGGGGCCTTTTTCCCACCTGCCCTTCTCTCACGTGGCTCACCTTGGAATGACACTGACACCTCCCCTTCAAATCTCCTCCTCCCCTACCACAGAAAAAAAATTTGGGAAAATTCCTTTCATAAACCCATTCAAAATTAAAAATGAAATAGGCCATGTTTTTTTTAACCTTCTCCCCTTAAAGACAGAGTTTCAAAGCATTTCATGAGCTAGTGTCTTACACTCTGACTACAAGCAGCCCCAACCGAGGTATAGGGAAGTCACAACTCTTCTGTGGTCTGAGTGTGCAGGGCTCCCCCCAGGCAGTGCAGATGGATAGTGGACTTGGGCTGGTGTTTTCTTTGTGTGCCTTGAATTTGCCTTCAAGGGGGACTGAGCTAAATAATCATGATCCATTAGTCCTTCTACACCCTGCCAGGACAGGACACATTAACTGTAGGCTCTCTATTTCAAGGCCAGGCTGTGCTCACAGCCTAGGAAGGGAGAATCCTGCTGCTGTCTACCAGTGTTCATGGAAGGAAGGGCTTATCTGCCTTCTCACAGACCAAGCAAGCAGCAAATAACTGAAACATTGAGTCTGACTCTAGGAGAATTTTTTCCACCCCAGCTATTGTCACTACTTTTTTTTTTCCTTTGGACGGACCCAGTGTTTGATGTCTCAGCCTGTAGCCAGAAGCCTGTGTGGGAATTCAGCCAGCTCTTCTGTGTTATCTAGGTGAGAATTCTAGGACTTGCCTGTGAGCCATTTTTCTTACCTGGAGAGAAGCAGGAATGGCTCACTGAATGATTTCATAGAGTTGCTAGGCAGTATAATCAAAACGACATTTTAAAAGATGTAAAATATTAATCAGTGTCAAATATCAAAACATTTAAATGATGCCAGTTATATCTCAAGTAGGGTCATCACTTTTTCTTTCTGCTGTGATAGTCTGTGGCATTCAAAGTATATCTAACTGTTCCAGTTAAGAGATTTTTGCCTCTTAAAAAAGTCATGAATAATTATTTTATAGAGCCAATAATTACTTTTTTCCTTCCAACCAGTGCTGCCTATCCAAGGTTAAAAGTCGTACATCAGGTACAGCTGTTGGAACAAAGTGGGAAAAAGACAATGCACGCATTTGCAGGTCCTGTGATGATTGAAATCCTAAAACATTTAGACCTTCATTTAACCATATCACTGTAAACCAGCAAAGGCCACAGCAGATGTATAATACCCTTCACAAGGAAAGTATCACAAATGAGTTGTTAGCATGGAGCCTTGGAAACAGAGCAGTCAGCACTCAGAAACAGCAAGAGCACCACCTTCCCTCATAAAACCTCAATCCAGAAACTGTCCATTGGCCCAATGAGTTTTTGCCATAAAACTCTAGAACTGACTTTGCCATAATGTACTAAGGAACAGCTTAAGAAGCTGTGTCTCCCGCCAGGTCCTACCTGGTTACCGTACGTAACTAATCTGTTTTCTTTGTTTATGAAGTTGAGTACAGACCCTAATGACTCATGTTACTTCTGTAAAAGTGTCCTCAGGGTGAAGTAGTGGCACACTTAGGCTTGGGGATTCCTGACTGATTCTGAAGTGCATTTAGAGTCCATGACAGCCTTTGAAGAAATCTCTTATGGCGCAGTACATGGCTTCACATTTTGCTGTGTTATTTTACCAGTCACTCAAAGCTAAGAGGCTCTGTATTCTACTTCACCCCAGAAGTATGAAAAAATCTAGAAATCTGGGCTCAGCTCAAGAACGTGAAATTTAAAACCGTGAAAAACAATCTAAATTCCTTCATTTAAAATCATGTAATTGTTATGATTAGTAAAGGACTAGGGAAATCAGCCTTAGAGATAGTTTACCTGGAGAGGCGTGGTATTACAGGTTTAATATATTGTCAGTTGAATGTGAGTTGGATTCATCTAAGCCTGTATGATAAGAAAATTCATATGGAAAAGTGCAGCACTCCCATAAAGCTGCATCTGGGTCCTGAGTTTGGCTATATGGTTTACAGATGCCAACAGAACAAAAACATCACTCAAGAGTAAGCTGTGGGCCTTGGGGGCTCCGAGAAACCCATGTGTGGTTTAAGGAACGAAAGCTGGTTAGGAGCAGACATATTAGCTGGTTAGAATTGTGTTTCTTGAGACTCTCAGTGTATTCTGATCAACAGTGGTAGGCCCTAGTGAGCAAGTAGGTGGAGGGGCTGATCTGGGGAAGCTTGCTCTGCCTCAGGAGGTGCACTAATTCTTGTTGCAAAACCTGCTCTGGTCTGCTCCTTCCTAACCTCTCACTTGGCTGTAGTTTTCTTGTTCCTTTCTAATTTTCTGCCTTTAATCTTAGGTAGTATCTGGGCTTTAATGTATCCAAACAGTAAAATAAATGGAAGAATATAAGAATAGATAATCCAGCTGGGTGTGGTGGCATATGTCTTTAATCCCAGCACGAGGGAGGCAGAGGCAGGTGGGTCTCTGATTTCAAGGCCAACCTGGTCTACAAAGTGAGTTCCAGGACAGACAGAGCTGTTAGACAAAGAAACCCTGTCTCAACCCACCCCCTGCCAAAATAAATTTTAAAAATAAATAAATAAATATAAAAGATAGTATTACTTGGGAGTCAGAGGCCAGCCTGGTCTACAGAGTGAGTTCCAGGATAGCTGCGCTACATGGAGAAACCACGTGTCTCAAAAAACAAAAAGCAACAAAATAGATAATACTAAAATCTTTATTTTACAAAACTTGAATACTTTCTGTTTGTTCATTGGATAGCGATCATTGTTCATGTTTTTCTTTCTGTTAATTTTGTTTCAGAGAACTGCATTTGACTGTAATGAGGTCATATTTTTATCCTACTCTGTTTTGGGAAAAACAAGTTTATAGAGGCAATGCTAATATGCAG
This sequence comes from Bramus lutescens, assembly GCA_001685075.1. NCBI lineage: Eukaryota > Metazoa > Chordata > Mammalia > Rodentia > Cricetidae > Bramus > Bramus lutescens. The sequence continues at coordinate 92,891 of LOEQ01003621.1, read as the reverse complement.
CCTTACAAAGTTATGTGTGCATAAAGAGGTAGAAGTAGAAAATGGGGTAAAGGAAGAGAAACATCAGTCCTTGTTCATAGATTGGCATGTTTTTTTTCATAAAAAAAATTTAAGTGCATATATTGATGGGTGAACTGGACAGTAATTCTCTGTTTTAGGCTTCTCCTTTCCCCACCTATGCTCACCTTATGCTGAACTTGTTTGCAGTCTTTTGGTCCCTAACACTGATAATTCCCTCATTCTATCCACCCTCCTATAAAGTAACTCTGTGTGGAGTCGACGTGACTCTTGCCAGCTTGGTTCCTTCACCATCAGCTGACCTGGTCTGCTTCCTTTCTTCTTTCCCTTCTACACACAAGGGATTAGTCATTTACATATGCTCTAATTCCTACAGAATGATTAAGCTATGTCAATGGAGTGACATTTGCAAAATTCCCTAGGAGAGGGCAGGAAATCCAGCATCATGACTACCGTGTCACTGTCCAGAGTGGACCAGCATTGAGCTGCACTGTGTCTTGATCTGATGGTGCTTACCTCAGTGTATGGTTATAAAAACATTGGCTGAACTTCTCATCTTGGTTTGTATATTTTTACTACATTCAAATTACATCTCAATTAACCTATAAAATATCTTGTCTTATAGACATTTTTCCAACTGATTAGTTTGTATTCCTAGCTTTTTTAAAAAAAAAAAAACTATTTCCTCTTAAGTATGTTAGAGAAAATTGCTGTTTCCATGTTTGAAGAATTCTTGATGTATTTCAAATATTATAGCAAATGTCAGGTCTGCTTTAAACTGTATATTAGAGCATTAACTGGTTAAGGTATCGTATCTGATTTGTCCAGCACTGTCTGTCCAGTGTGCTAACACTTTCAGACACATGAAAATATAAGTCAACAAAAGGACTGTGCAATATATATATATATATATATATATACGACTTATTGATATTTTTATATGAACAAATTAACTTTAATATGGGCATCAATACTTTTATCACATGTGACCTTTGTATATGCTTCTTAATGTAAAACTCTCAAATCTATTCTTTGTCTAATGCTTCACATTTTATCAATAGTTCATTAGGTTGCTGCCGAATTCATCATTAAATCCTCCTGGTTGATCCTCATGACTTTCCACTTGCAAATTCATTTGATAGGACACAGAATTGCCTGGTACTGCCAGATGTATGTAACTGATTTATATTTTAGTCTTTTGAAATATAAGAATTGAATCAGCTGGGCATGGTGCTGTACTCCTTTAATCTCAGCACTTGTAAGGCAGAAGCAGGCAGGTGTCCGTGAATGTGACGATAGCCTCATCTACAGAGTGAAAATAGTCTCCAACAAAATAGCGAAACAAAAATCCCCAAACACAAGGAGCTGAATCAAATTGCCATACTAGATAGAGGAGGGCAGTGAAACACAATTAAGTGAGCATCTGGTGTATGTTTGATATTATTTAATAAAAACGCCTTTAAACCATGCTGGAAATACTTAATGCTGCTATTGAGAGGATGCCATTGGATAGTGAGTGCATACACATTTGACAGACAACTGTTTATACCGCCTTCTTAAAGGCAGTGGATTCTCCATCATTTATGAGAGGACTTATTTAACTAAGATATGGTCTTAACCTTTCTCAAAAGATAAAAATAAATAAATAAAACAAGCTTTTTTTGCAATACCATTTGCCTATTTAATATAATTAGTGTAACGTAGAATGTTTATATTCAGAGTAATACGGCCATTACTACCACCAATATATACCCATTAACTCTTAGCTTTAATTTCCCCATTTCTAGAGACTTGGGCAACCACGAATCTATTGACAGAATGTTCCTCCTCTGAATAATTTGTATCCATGAAATAATTTAAATAATATGTGATTTTTCATGCCTGATAAAAATGCATAGACTTGGTATTTTGAAGTCTAACACATAACATGAACAAACTTTATTCCTTTTTTTGATTGAATAATGGTCTAGTATGTAAACTTGCCATACTTTAAAAAAAAGATGATTAATCCTTAATGCACGATTGTTGTCTGTGTGAGTGTATGTGCACGTGTGTGCATTGCTGCCCTAGTTGTGTTTACTCACATGGGACAGAAGAGAGGACTGGGCATTCCCTTCCGTCATTCTCTCCTTATTCTCTCCAGCAATCCTCCTGTCCTTGTCCAGTTTGGATTTGGGATTGCAGGTTACAATGCCCAGGCTGTTACTGGATATTGGGATCTGAATTTTAGTCCTTATGATTACAGAGCGCTGTTAACCATTGGGCCCTCACTCCATGGATATTTGCATTATTCCTAACATTTGCCTATCCTGAACAATGCCATTTTGAAAAGTTAGGTGCTGGTTTTTCTGTGGCTTCCATGTAGTTTTACATAATATAATATTAATGATGCAGTCTCTACTGATCCTATAGCAGTATTCTGGATTCTTAATGTTGTTGATATGGTTTTCCTGTTTCTCTGTGACTTGGTGTCTTGAGGAAATTTGGAGACTCTGGTAGATGTTGAAGGGAGTGGGCCACTTCTCTTTTGTTTAGACTGTCCCATTGAGTCAGTTGTTACCGACTTTTTCACTGCAGAAAAGAAGGTAAACTAGATGGTCTCAGTCATATCTTCATATCTGGCAGGAAGCTCCTTCCTCAGTTTGCTGGCATGCAGCTTTATGAGACATTGTCCTCCAGGATCTCATCTAGTGGAATCATTTCACCCTCCATTCCTGGCTGCTTTTTATGTTTGGCAATTATATCATTATTGGTTTTCTTTAATTGGAAATTCTTTTGAAGGGAAAATAAATTTAAAAAGAAAAAGACAAAGCCTACCATTCCTTCTCAACATTTGTATCAATTATTATTATTACTATTATTTTGCCAACTGTTTTGACTACTAGACTAAGTGCTCACAATAAATAAAGAAAGTGTGGACTACTTTTTCATCCAGTACTTTATCCACTTTTTAACTCAACGGTTACAAATAAATCAATTTAATTAGAATTTCTATTGTAGTGAATTTTTTCTAGGTAAAAATCAAGGCATTGATCTTCCTCAATGTCAGTATGTCAGCTTGAACTTGGAGCTGTGTGCGGAAAGACTTGATTGGCTGTTATTTTTAGTGCAGGTGATGTGAAGGCCCTTCCCTTCCTACCAGGAAAAGGAGCCTGTCCTGTGTTTCTGTTTACAGACTTTGGACTTATCAATAGCTAAAATTTACTACCCATTTTAAATACCCACCTTACCAAAGAGTTAATGGGTTGCACTTGCTAAAAGAATGACCTTTGTATAGCTCTCTTATAGGAATTTGTAGCAACTTAGGAGGCTTATAACTTTTCCCCTAAATGCCCTTTTCCAAAACTTTGCTACATTAGCACTAATTGCTTATCTGGTATAAGTAGTTTTATTTTGTTGGTGAGACTTCTAATGGTATTTGTACACATTCAACAAAGCAAATGATATAAGAACTCCCATTTCAGGATGGTATATTACAGGTCCTCCACAGTAATTCTAGGAAGTATAGACAGCAAGGTCAAATCATTGCTCTTTCAGGATAAGATGTTGAGTTGCCATAGAACAGGAGGAGTTGGAAGTCATAAAGGAGCAGAAAAATGCAAAGCTTGTGTATGGGATCATTAAACATCCCTCCTTAAGAAAATGCCATTTTATTTTGTTTATGAAGGAAAAAATAGACAAAGTGAAGTCACATTTTAAACCAAGCCAGAGAAATATGACTTAGCAAAGTTACTAAGTTCCTCACCACTGTGAGTATCCTGCTGTGCTAGGTACCCATAGGTAAAATGCAGCCCAGAGCCAAGACATCATCTATTGCTTGTTTTTATAAATAAAACTTTATTAAACACGGTCATAATCATTTGTTTATATTTTTCACTTCTCTCATGTCATAAGATCATAATTGAGTAGGTCTGGCAGAGATTGTAATGCCTGTGAAATGCAAAATCTTTGCTATTAGGCCTTAACGTGGGAAAAGGTTACTAACTTCTACTGTAGAGTATACACAATAAAGAAGACTCTTTTAGTTATCCTTATTGAGTGGAATCATGGGGGAAAGTGGTTAGGACAGATTTTAAGATAACTCATGCCCAAAGCAAAGCATACACCTGTAGAATTACAGACATGAAAAGGAGGACATGAGTGGTCATCTTAGTACTTTAAGATAGCACAAACAAGAATGTGTGTGTGTGTGTGTGTGTACACTAGCCTGTTTCTCACTGTAGCATTACCCTGACCAGCACTAATAGCCAAAAATTCGGCAATTAGCATTTTTTTAAATTGGGGATTCTCTCTGGTCTGGAATATTCCTTGTACTTAGATAGTCATATAGCTGTATCATTCCAGGACATCTTTAGAATAGATGTCCAGGGCATCCATGGAATGGGGTCTGTCATCTCCAGTGATGTCTCTGGCAGCTGAAAGCTTCTATAAATAGTCTTTGTTCTTTCCTACAAGCTCCATTACTCTGGAGATTAGGCCTCCAAACACACATTGATGACAGGAACCAAAAAAGCTCCTTTGTTGGTCCTTTCTTTAGCTAATCTATAGCCAAAGCAGAGAATCCTTCATATACACACTCCTCAGGGGTAACCCGTCAGATTGTAGGTTTATTGGCCTCGAAGAGAATAGTCATAGGACTGCTGACCTGAAGCACATTTGAATGTCCCAATTTTTCTGGCATTTTGTATCTGTGCAAACTCTTCTCTAGTCCATTTTGTTACTTATGGCACCGAAGAGACTTTCCCAACACGAAAAACACTGGTGATGTGGCTTGATGCTCACTGATCTCACTGCAAACCCTCTCACTCAAGTAATGTTATAGGAAGAATTGTACATTTTGTGCCCTGTTGACCAAATATCTTGTGTCTTCACTTGTTTTGTGCATGACATGCAGAAATGGCAGTGTCAGCTCGAAATGAGAATTTGGTTTCAATCTAGGACTGGTCCACCAGACCTAGAGTGAAAGCCAGATCACTAAAGAGGAGGGTAGAACCCAAATACCTCAGGAGCCAGAGTCTGGTTTGCTCCAAACTGTGCATTAGCATCTAGGTTAGAGGGAGGCTAGTGAACTGTCTTGTCAGACAAAAAGTGGCAATTCTCAGTGATCTTGAGTTTGTAATTTTACTACAATGTAAAACCAGTTGGAGTTGCACGATTATGTGAGCTCTCTAGATGACTTAGATTGTTTGGGATGTAGTTCTCAAGTTGGAGTAATTCTTAAATGCACTGGTACCTTTGACATGTGGTTGAAATTTTGGCATTTTAGAATAAATTATTAAATCTAAAATTCTTCTCGACTTGGAAAGAATATTTGGGTATATTCTCATTTGAACCAAGAGAAATGTTTTGCTTATATATTTCAAATATAATTATTATTAAAGTATTTTGAAAGTACAGAATAGTTTTATAGAGAATATAAAATGCTATGGTCCCAACTTACAGTCTTTGGATTTTTTTTAATGAAAATAAAATTACATCATTTCCCCTCCCTTTCCTCCCTCCAACCACTCCCATGCACACCACATCTTTTGCTCTTTCTTAGATGCTCTCTTGTGTTCTCAACATTTCTCAGTGGCCTATAGTTCTTTGTCTAGGATTGAGGTCCTCTTGAGATTTCCCTCTTCCATGTTAGTTAGTCTGTTGGTGTTATTCTTATTTAGGTCTTATGTAAGCAGCCATGCCCAATACAAACTTTATTTTTCATATTCTTCATCTGTCAGGATAGGGAGTCACCTGAAAGAGGGTCAGACTTGTTTGTGGTTGGCTTCCCTTCTGTTATCTCTTCCTTATCCCTTTTCTGTCAGCCAACACTGCTGTCACACACAGTTGAGAGCCATTTCATCAGAAAGTGACTCACTGAACTCGGAATGCCAGAGCAGAATGTCCAGCACCAGAAGTTATTTCTGATATTTTTATATAGTTAGTGTGTTACTATCTTAGAGGGTTTTTTATTAAGGGCTTTTTTATTGTGGATTTTATCAGTAAATAAAAATATATATCACTTCCAAGTCTGAACCCAGAGGTTCGCTTTTACTCCTGGGTGAAATTTCGCTTGATTATGAGCTTCCAAAAATCAACAAAGAGGAAAGCATATAATCTGGAGTGAGACCATCACACAGTAGGATCCCTCAACTTCAAAAGCCAGGGAGGGCTGCACGCAGCTGGGGATTGCTATATTTTATGTACTCCTCATAAGTTAAATTTGGCTTGGCAGAGAATTTTTAGGAGTAGATAAGTTTCTGTAAGTAGAACTTTGCAGTTTTAGCCAAAGAAAACAGGCTGTAGATATGATGACTCTATTTGATTTATTAGTGCCATATGCAGGGCCTTTTGATCTTGAGGACTCCGTAAACCAGTGAATTGATATTTATCAGAACTCTGTCATATGGGAAAGAAATCTTAATTTGCCTGTAGTGTTGAAACTAATGTAATTATCCAACACCTGCATCCCATTGATGGTAATTGTGTTAGGTTATATTAAATTTTAATGGTATGTACATACAGCATTAACAACAAGTTTGGGAATTGCATTAACACCAGAAATACTCATTTCTTAGCTCTCTCACATTTGCTTCTGTCTGTACCAGAAACTCCTTTTAGGGGAGCCGACGCTGGATGATGCTAGCAATTGTGGTGAAAGAAAAATCAGAAATAGCTTGATCAGTAATGATACTATATAATAAATTCTCTGTAAAATCTCCATTTTTAAGGATAGCATAGAGAAGTTTTAATTAAATATGAAGGTTCACTCTACCTCATAATTCCTCTGTCATGCTTTTTTATAAGTAGACAAAAATCCTGGGCAAATATTTCTGCCACCAAGCAGTCAACATCCATCTATTTTGTCTTTTCATCCCCAAGACCCATTCCATATGGCAGAACTGTCCAGCTTTGTAAAATTAAAATAAACTGTCAAGAACAGTATTATACAGGTAGTATTTTCTTTAGGTGGATCTTATTCTTGATATTCTGAGCAGGAGAAAAAACCTCTCAACTCCAAAGAGTGCATTTCACCTCTCTTTTCTGTGCCTTCTGAGTAATTGCATGACCAGGCCTTTTTTTAATTTTTATTTTTTTAATTTTTTTGCTTCTGTTTATCTTTTTCTTTAATTTTTTTGGTTCTGTTTTATATGTATATGTTTTATTTACATGTATGTATGTCTACATGTCTACCATGTCTAATATCCACTGAGGTCAGAAAAGCGTAGTGGATCCCCCAGAACTGGAGTTACAGATGATTATGAGCCACCAAGTTGGGTGCTGGAGCCAAATCTGGTTCTTCTGCAAGTGCAATAATTGTGATTTAAACGCTGAGCCATCTCTCCAAACCCAGCACTTACCTTCTTAAATTTTTCACTTTGCTTATTTTATTTGTGTAACTGGATATTGTCAAAGCTCCCTGGTTGAGAAGTTGGACCGGTATAAAAGAAGTCTCCCTATTTCTTTGAAGTACCGAGTGTGTTCAGGGAAAGCTATTATAAGAAGAGGATGGGCAAGCCCAATGGACTTGGGGGTGACTTTTCTTAGATCATAATATCATAGTTACTCTTATATTCGGCCCAGACTACTCTACACTACCTATGTACTCAGTTACCATATAAGTTGGTACCATGAGGCTCCCTCCTGCCCCTGAGACATGAAGATGTGGGCAGACTGTGTTGCTTGGCTAAGGTCACACACTGCAGTGTGGTAGAATCAGGCCTGACACTTCTAGAGCCTTAGCCCTGAATCTTTTCCATTCATTCCATCTGTATGCTGAACTGGAGTTTTCAGGTACTTGACATTAGATTCATATCAAATGAAGCATAATTATTTTAAAATTGTTTGGCATTTTAATAACTCATCTCTGTTATAGAGTGAATAGCCACTTTTTCCTTTTACTTCTTGTTTACTAACATGGATTTTAATACCTGAGCACATTTATACCCCAGCAGCCTTGATGGTGTAGTTTGCAGCCTGTTGTACATAGTGACATCTGTGTTTTCTTTTCTCTTATTCATTAGAAAATAAGAGTTCCATTTGTGGGAACTTTAAGTTCCCGTTCACTGTCTTCACCTTTAGCACTGCTAAGCTTTATTTGCATATACAAAGAAGGTG
>LOEQ01003621.1:40970-75835 GCA_001685075.1 Bramus lutescens | reverse complement strand
ACACACACACACACACACACACACACGTTTTTTACTATTTGTCTTTTTCTAGATAATTAGCAGCTGTGGAAATGTTTACTATGGCTGTGGGTAAGATGCTAAAAGGTTTGGTTTGGAGATTTGCATAAGTTTGAAGTAGAAGGGTCAAGATTAATGGTGTGTAGTTGGGGAGATGGCCCCTGTCTTCCCTTGTTTACCCTAGGTTAATTGATTGGTTTGTTTCTGAGACAGCATCTGGCTATGTAACTATGGCTGGCCTGGAACTCAGCATGTAGAATAGGCTGGCTTCAAACTCACAGAAATCTACCCACTTCTGCCTTTAGAGTGTTGGTATTAAAGGCGTGTACTCTGACATTCAGCCCTAGTTACCATAGTTAATGTCATTCTAAGCAAACAGTTCTTTAGGTCCAGTGTAATATACGCTGGTCAGGAAGTATGGTAAGGAAACATTTTGTTGTTGTTGTTGTTGTTCCCAAATGGTTTCCAGGGCTATTAAAACATTACCATTTGCAGGCATTTTTCATGGCTGAACAAAACAGTCTGGAGAGGAGACAGAGCTACTCCTTGGGCCTTGAGAGAGCCGTTTCACACACATGGGTGCGGAACTTTTCAGTTTGTGTCACCTGCCACTGGGGCTCAGCCATGGAAGAAGCACCTAGCAGAAGTGAAGAGTACGTCACACAGGCGTTTGTACCTGTCAACCAGCTCTGCTTTTGTAGCCTGCAAAGAGTGATGTGTAGGACACTGTACAATTCCCGGGTAAATCTCGCGGTGGTGAAGAGGCAGTGAGCCGCCTGCTTCTCATTAGAAGTCCCGTCTGGCTTCTTTCCTGCAGGATGAGTTAGATTGCTGACACCTGTTTTCCCATCCACCCTGAGGATGGGAAGTGTACCTCAGGAATGCCCAAAAGTGTTTCCTCATATCCCATTCTATGGAGCTTAGTGCTGCCTCAGGAGGGGGAGCACCCCTTTGCGGGAAGGGAGATGAAAAGAATTCAATGGTGAGAAACTGTCATGCACACTGAACTGAAATCCTCGTCTTCATTTAGTGTCTTCTGATTGTGCTTGTGGTTGTATTCCAGCTGCTTTATGCATTTAACAAAGGATGAAGGAACATGTAACCCATTCATGGGAGCACCTCACGTATTTCTGAAATAATACAGCTATGTATTTGAAAATACGAGGTTATTGGAAATGGGTAGAAATAGTCCATTCTTATAACTAAACACATCAGCTTTATTTAGTTACTTTAAGTATGAGCTTAGTCTTAAGATACAAAACAGGAGTATGTTGTTGGTGTGGTCCATGTCTTGCATATCTCTTCCCGTGCATCTGGTGTCCACCCTTCAAGCAGCATAAGCTACTTGTGTAAGCTGTTAGACAGTGGAGCAGACAGACTGCAATGCTGCCTTATGGGACTGATAAAGATGGGTTGCAGCATGCAATGCATTCTGCTAAGTATGGAAGAAATAGCAAGAAGCACGTGACTTTTAAAGTGCTGGCCTTATATAGCTTGTCTGGGGAGAACACAGTGTAGGGACTGCCCCAGAGTGCCACAGTGTACCAGGAAGATGCATTTGACCTGCTTCGCAGCCGTGTTAGTGGTTTGAGAAGGAAGAAAGTGAGTTTGGGTGTGTCCACGAGTTGAATGTGGAACTTGTTCCGGATACTAACAGATGAGACGAGATCACGGAGAAGCAGAGGGGGCGTGTATTAGGGCAGCTGCTCTTCTGCCAGTTCACAGGCTGTGAAATTAAACGGTATTTTTCTTCTTAAAATATTGGCAACATTTTCTCCTAGCTTGTTTGTGGGACTTGACTGGATGTTATGAATATTGGCCTCCATTTGTGAACTTGGGGTGAGTGGGGTTAGTTGGTTTCTGGCCTTGGACCAGAGTAAAATTAACTGGCCCATAATGTGATTGAACTAATGACCTTGGCCTCATGACTGCTATGTCCAAACCATTTGAGTCAATCAAACCTCATGGAAAGGACAATGAAGGTATGTGTCCTTTAGGAGGAGATCTGCAGGGCAATGAGCAAAGGTGAAGTCGTATAGCATCCAGGCATTTATCTTTTTGTCCTTGGCATTTTATGTGTGTGTTACTTCTAATAAAAGCAAGGCTGTCAAAAAAAATGACATCACAGCTCTCCTGTGTTAGTTTTCTAACAAAGTGATATGTGTGGCTATTCTCCTTGAATAGCCTCAGACTTGCTGTAGACGCCACTTTGAACATAGATCATTTTCATCTTAATGTGTAGTATCCCACAGATGTATTGATGATCCTTTTCTCTTCTTCTCTGAAGTCAGAGCAGCCCAGTCCTGCCAGCTCCAGCTCCAGCTCCAGCTCCAGCTTCACACCATCCCAGACCAGGCAACAAGGTATCTGCAGCTCCCACAAGTCCTAATGAGTTGATTTATGACCTATCTTCTACTGTTTTATTATTTGAATGGTAACGTGGCTTTTATGCAGTTGTGTTTATTTCCCCCAGGAATGAACTTGAGTATCGTTCTGATATATGAGGCCTGGCTCTCGCAAGTCCCCCTCTTCCAGTCTCTGCCATCAGATTCCCATTTCACAAATGGATTATAGATACAACCCATTCCAGGGAGTTCCCAAAGGAAATACACTCCTGCAAACCAATGTCAGAGGCACTGACATAAGCTCCTATTCTTCATCCTTGGACACCTCTCATTTTACTTACTTTATTTTTTATAGTTTGGTGAACTTTTAAGGCAAAAGCGTATTTGCTATTCTTAAATATGTATATTTCTATATTCATATAATACTCTCATAGATACTCACATGCTAACCAAAACTCTGGATAGGTTAAGCCAAAACATACATACAGTGAAGCATGTTTTTAACGTATGTATAAAATCTCCAAAAGTGGTCTCTGTTTTACTTTTACACAACAGAAGAGTGTCAGAGAGTACCTTGTTTTCTAGTATCATAGTGACCATCACTGTTCTCATTGTCTATGCTGAATTCCAAGTGGCCTTGCATGCTTTGAAAGAGGATTAAATTGTTGTGTGTATTTGAACTAAGACTAAGCTTCCAAGAAAATATATAATAAAAGACACTGATAGTTTTGGCTATTCAGAAATCTTGTTTCATTGGCTTTCAAAGAAGTAAGCCCACTACAAAAGCAGAGAAATCTTGAGTTTGCAGAACGTGAGCTTATAGGAAGTCGGTGCATGTTTTAGAACGGACTACTTAGTGATAGTTCAAACAGTCCTGTTGTAGGTTAGACTTTGGGGATTGCCCAATCCAAAATGAAAATGCCCCTTTCTTGGATGTCTTTACAATCTTCTGTTAAAATTTTTTTTAAAAAACAGCTATTTTTTAAATAACATTTTGAGTAGTAAAATAGAAGGAAAGCAACACTGTGTGTGTGTTTGTGTGTGCATTTGTGTGTGTGTTTTCAGTTTTGTCTGGTTCTAAATAAAATTAGTTACACCTCCCCCCACCCCCATTCTAATACTGGATATTATCTGGATTTTCTGGGCACATGATTTATTACAGTCTTATTTATGTTAATACATACTGATGTTTTGCCAGGAATTTCTTAAAAATAAGGTGAAAATTGGCCACATATAAGTTGTTACAACAAGATCTGCTGTCCAAGATCAATGGGAAGATCAGGGATAGGACATTATACCATAGAGCTGAAACACTTTGTAACCTGAACTTGACTGAAATGCTTGCTTGACCTGAAACTGACCTTGAAATAAAGGGACAGCTAAAGCTTAATAGATCAGAAACTACCACACAAAGGCTGCATTGCCAAGAACCAACTACAACCACAGTGATTTATTAATCTCAACTTTTCAATACACGGATTAACTTAACAAAACATCCTGTTTACCAATAGATTTATTTTTCTTTTTGTTGTGATTTGGGGTAGGAAGGTAAGAAATAAAATTACACAGAAAAAATCATGTGAAATGGAAATTCTTTAAAATTTTTTTATTTTATGTGTATGGATGTTTTACTTACCCATGTATCTGTGCATCTTGTGCATGCCTGGTGCCTGAGGAGGTCCAAAGAGGATATCATATTCCCTTGAAGTTACAGAGTAATAATCTACCATGTGGATGCTGGGAATCAAACTCTGGTCCTCTGGCAAAGCAGCAGTGGTTTTAGAGCCACCTCTCCAGACCCAAGTTAGAGATTCTTTAATAAACATTTTGGGGACTGTATGATGAAAACAGTAATGTTTAAGTAGAGATTGTAATCTGGAAAGTGTCCTGAATTTGTTTGTAAAGTCTTAACTTGTATAGGATGATGGTGGTTCTTAGCCACAGGTCAGTACTGCACATATCCCCAGTGTCTAATATGGTCAGGTGTGTTAAAGTGTTTGCTTGACTGCCTGTGGCTCATGTCTTTATTCAGGTCCTTTGAGGTCTATCATGAAAGATCTGCATTCTGATGACAACGAGGAGGAGTCTGATGAGGCAGAGGACAATGACAATGACTCTGAGATGGAAAGACCTGTAAATAGAGGAGGAAGCCGAAGTCGCAGGTAAGAGATTCCCTGGAGTGGAGCCATAACCACAGAGGTGTGAAACACCTAAATGCTGGCAACAGGTAGGATAGGCTGTAGCTAAGTCAACAGCATGTTTACCTACCAAGCCCTGGGTCTGATCCTCAGAAGATTGTCTGTAATCCCAGCATTTAGGAGAGAAAGAATGGAGAATGAGAAGTTCAAAGTCCTCTTCAACTATCTATCAAGTTTGGGCTCAGTCACAGTAGCATGAGTTTCCTTCTCAAACAAGAGGAAGGGTGCAACAAATGGCTGTATTTCCTCTAAGTACAGAGTGGTATGTTTGTGTTCATTTTTTATAAGAAACCATTTTTGCTTTTTCCTTAAAAGAGATTTGCTCCAAAGCATTTATAGGAAGAAGCCATGTCAGAAGTCCTTGCTATGTGACACATAGCAAATTCATCCGAAGAGTTGGTATAGACCTATTGCATGGGGTGAGGGCTTCACGTGTGAAGAAACAGCATTTGCTGTTTGTAGCTAGAACTACATAATTGGCTCCGGTGAATTATGTTGTGACCTAATTAAAACTAAGTTCACCTGTGTGTGTTTTCCAGCAAATAAATTCCTTTTAAGTGTGCTGACAATTAGGTTCCTTAAGTAGCGTTAATGCTATGAGGCATAATTCCACATTAGAAGATGGTAATTCATGTCACTTATAATTAAGTCAGCTTGAAATTGCCTTGAGGATTTTGTTTATCATGAGGAAAACAAATAGGCATGCACACTTTAATGTGTTAGGAGTAGAAAATACGAATCTTCTGGAACTTTAAATCCAATTACATTTATAATATATTGCAATAAATCTTTCCCCATTATCTATTACTGTGTGGATGGCCCTGAAATACCTAAGACAAAGGGAATCCAAAGGGAACAGAAAGTATATTTCCTAATTGGTGGTTCACTTGTGTCATTTGAGACGTGCTGCCCCCGCACATAATGGAAGCTGTTAGGTCCTGCAGTGACTCTACCTTACAACACTACATTTATGGCATCTTTCTGCACCTTGCATCCCCAACGCATCTGTATGCATTCCTTTTACAGGATCCTTAAAGACTTGGCCCTGTAATGCCTTCTTTGGTCTGACAAGAAGGAAACTGAGCTGGACCTTGGTTTAGGAGCTAACTTGGCCAACCAAAACTCCAACCAATTACTGCTCTCCATTTTAACTTATTGTAAAAACACACATACGCGCGCGCGCGCACACACACACACACACACGTGAACTCATGTCCTATTCTTGTAATATTCTAAGTTACTGTTTCAGAGATCTGGTTAGCTGACTGTTTCTTGCCCGCTTTCTATCCCATCCAGAGTCAGTGTGGGTTAGAGCACCACACAGTGCTTGTTTGTGAGTCCCTGATTGTAGTAATAAGGGGAGCGAGCCTGCTTTTCGTCCCGCCCAGCTCCCGCACGGCTAGCTTATAACCCGAAATAACNTTATTAACCAATGAAAGTAACACATACACAGATGACCCTCCTACATCACCTGATGTGGATGAACATTATCAGGGACTCATCTTTGTTTCCCCACCTGATGTATACCGACAATGTGATGTCTCCTTCCAACATTTGCTCTTTCGAGCACTTGTGCAGTCTCAACTATTTAATCAGTTTAAATACTCAGCTTTCCACTTCAGTCAAGAAGCATTTGAAGGCAGTGCTTCAACAGAACACTTCATTAATGTAATTTAGTTAAGAAAAACAAGTTCCATCAGTTTTTGCTAAAAGGCTGTCCCAGTGTATCATTTTCGTTTCCTGTCTTGTATCGCGTCTGTCTGAATGTATAATAGAGCGAGGAGGATGTGATTGCCTATTCAGAGTGAAAGAGAAACTGTCCTGATTCCTATAGCATTTGCTATCTCTGAGAAGAATATTCTATCAGGTGACTATATAACCAGAGAGGAAGCAGATACTGAAGCACCTTCCGGATGAGGGCATACATTCAAATGAGCAGAAGAAAACACCATCTCCTCTCTAGCAAGGAAAATGTTCTGTTTTATTCTGAGTAGAAAAAAATAGAGAGAAAGTGGTGTTTTTGTTCTCTAGAGTGGAGATATTTTATTAAACAGTGATGTTTGAAGCAGTTTGTGTCCCGAGTGTGTTTATAGCACATTATTATATCCATGTTTCGTAGTGGAGACATCACTGAACTGTGACACAGCAGAAATGGTGAATAGCGTCTCTCGAATGCTAGGCTTCCCACAATAGCTCAGGTGGCGACTGAGCCCTAGCCTTGTGTCAACGTTACTGGGCTTTGAATCCTTGAGCCTCCATTTTGCAACTGTAACTAGATCTGGGATACATGTATTTCTACATCCTGTTTTATTCAGTCCCAAAGAATGGGCTCATTGAAAGCACGCCAGTGGTGGATTCACCTGACATGTCCAGATACAGGCAGTACTGACATATGCCCGCAGTTGTGTGTTACATGTAGCCTTTCAGTGGTGATGTTGGCCTTCCTTGCTTTTCATACTTAACTGTCTGTGGTAGGGTATGTGACTGTTCAGTGTTTCTTCTCAGGGTCAGCTTGAGTGACGGCAGTGACAGTGAAAGCAGCTCCGCCTCTTCACCTCTCCATCATGAACCCCCGCCGCCATTATTGAAAACTAACAACAACCAGGTAAATTGTGGCCTTTGTACTCAGCAAGATTCTATAGAACTATATACATAGTCATTTTTAATGCTGCATATAACTGTTTTACCTCTTAATTTTAAACAAAGTTTCTCTTTATTTCAAACAAATGGGAATCCTCAACCTTAGTATTAAGCACATGGGGTAAAAGCACTTCTGTGTTCATAAGATGAGTGTGCTCCATCACCTGGATGAATTAATAGATGCAGGACAGAAGGGGGCACAAAATGTTGCACATATTCTCAGCTTCTCTGTATTTTACCCCGGATCATAAATAAATAACGTAATTAGAAAGAACTTGACTTATGGGACTAGCCTTGTTTGACGGATGGGAAATACCCTTTTAAGTACCCCACTTTCTTCATTAAATAATGTTAGCGCCCTGCAGCTTAATAGAAGGACAACGGTGTATATAAAGGCAGTGCATAGCATCTACTTGGCACTCAGTTTATATAATTGTTTATTGTAACTGCTTTGGCCTCAATTTCTCATTCAAGAGAGAACTGTTACTTGGGGGTGCAAAGAATAATTAACAAAACAGTGTTATTATCCTGCTACAAGTTGAGCTAAAGAAAGCTTCTTGATAGTCAACTCAGAATATAGCTATTCAGATGATGTCTAAACAGTTCTGAAAGCTGTGATGAAGAGCTTATATGAAATAAATGAGTGAGATTGGGATATTTTCATAACTTACTAAAATAAACTGTTTTCGAGCATCATGAATATTATAAAAGTCCCACTATGTATTGAGTTGTTGCTCATTACAGTAAGTTATTTTTATCTTTTTGTGTAGGCAGATTTCCTATGACCTCTGCAATAATTGCTTAATTCAAGTTGCCATATGAATATTAACGCGAAAATTAAAGGGTTGCGTTTTCTAAAATTATTCCATTTCATAAGCGTTCTGCTATTTAAAATACCTCGCCCCTGAATTAGTGATATTTGTTTGAGTTGGAAAATGTGGTATTACCGCCGTGAGGATATTCTTGTGTTTTGTATAAAGAAGCAATGCTCACTTAAATTCTAAAATTCATCATTTGTAAAATTCGTCTGCACCCTGAATTCTTCATTGTTGGGTAGGAACAGCCCCTGCACTGTTACAACTCAGCTGTAGTTTCTGTCCTGCTTGAGAGTGGAGTCCAGCTTCCTCATTCCTAGCCTGGCTTTGCTGTGTTAGCTTTCCCCATCATCGCAACTAGCATGCTGTTTGTCTAGCCTTCTTGCTTCCTAGCATAGCTGCCTTATGCCACAGACCAAGAGTTCCAGGGGGAAGACCTGTCAGCTGAGGAGAACTAGCTGACTAGATACTTAGAACAGAACAGAAAACATAAACAGTATTTTATAAACATGTGCTTTTAGGAAAAGCTGACAGACGAATAGAATTAGGACCTTGACCTCTTTTATGCCTGCTCTAACCCTCTATAGGCCCTTTTCTCCTTCCAGGGGACACTGCATCAGAATTAGGATTCTTGGAGTAGGATTTAGATGGGCTTGCCTTTATGTTCTCTTCTTCAGCATCTCTCCCAGGCACTGCTCAGATGGCTGGCCGTGTAAGCATGGCCCCATCAAGCTCCTATCCCGAATGGACAGTATTGAACTGACTTTGGTTCTTGGGGAAAGCATAGATTCTTTGTGAAAACTGTTACCAAACCAAACCAAACCCAAACCAAATAATGTCATCTGTCTGGGAAGGGAAAATACACTTTATCTGATTGAAGAGTAAACCACTGTTTTCTTGGAATGTTCATTGAATACCTATAGCTTCTCACGTGTGTGTAATCATCTCATCACTAATAATCAATTGTGTGTGCCTTTCTCAGTTCACCTGTGTGCCTAAAAACAAAATCCGTATGCTTCCAATGCTAGTCTGGAGTGGTACATTATGTACCACAGAAGTACTTAGCTCCTCATACCTGTGTCTTGAAACTTAGAGCAAGAAAGGGCTTCTGTAAATCAGTAGTGGTTTCTTAACCCCATTTACCTGCTTGGGTCATGTGTGATAGGATCCCTTTAAATCAGTGTTCAAGGACATTAAAAAGTGTCATTAGTTTCTGTTATGCAGTGAGACAAAGAAAATTTCTTAAAGCCCCAAAAGTCCCTTACATTTCATCCTGGAATGTTTTTAGTATTATAGATGAATGTGTATGGGAGATGTGCTGGAGAACTCATGCGTACAAGCATGGGTTGGGACAGGGGTATTTGAAATTTCCCATCAAATTAAAAGGATGGTGAAAACAGGAAAGGCCTGATTTTAAAATCCCCGAGTTTTCCTCTCCATTCCCATCAACTAGTGTATTATTAGTTGGCTTTATATTGCTGTGACAAAACACCCAAGACAAACAATTTTAAGCTAAAAAGGTGTATTTTGGCTCAGTGTTTCAGAGGTTTTAGCCCACAGTCCCCTGGCTCCATTGTCCTGAACCTGTGATGTGGTAGGGCTCATTTGTGATGTGGTGGGATTCATTTGATGAGCAAACCTCCCATAAACAAGAAGCAACGTGATAGGAAGAGGAAGGGCATAGATGTAAGATATGACCTCCAGGGACTCACTGCCTTCAACCAGATTCATCTTCTAAAGTTCTACCAACTTACAAGCCTACCAGTAGATCCAGCTGCTGATTAAGACAGAGCCCAAATCCCCACCTATGAAGATTCTGTAGCAGGAACCAAGCCTTCACCACAAGGGCCCTTTTAGAACACTCCAGTTCCAAGCCAAAAATCTGCCCTCTTTCCATACTTGATAATGATCTTGCAGCTTTTGGTATCACATACAGAATAGTGTCTGCTGCCCCATCTCAGATATCCCAGAGTCTAAAGTGCTAATTGAGTACTTAATTTTCTGTCTACTGAAGTAAGGACATAGAACCACATGTCATCAAAGTGAAGAAGTTAATAGAAGTGTCATTAGAAGTTAATAGGGGCTAACAGAAAATCTGCCATATAGTCCATCTGCTGCGTCATTGACTTGATATTTCTTACAACGGGATCAGAAAAAATACAATCTTAAATTTGATTCCCAAGCCACTTCCTCAGATTAAGGATGAAGTCCTGAGCTAGGACACACACCTTCAGTCCCAGCACTTGGGAGGCACAGGCAGGCTGATCTCTGTGAGTTCAAGGCCAGCCTGGTCTAAAAAGAGCTAGTTCCAGAACAGACTCCAAAGCTATAGAGAAACCTTGTCTCAAAAAACCAAATTAAAAAAAAAGAAAGAAAGAAAGAAAAGAAAAGGATGAAGTCCTACTAATCTTGCATGCTCAGCTTTAGAGATTACATGTCTGTTGGTGGTTGGTGGTTTAATTCGGTGGTTTGGGTGACTGTCCCTCTACTCAGTTTATTGGCAAATAATAAAACGTTTTATGATTGTTTAGCCAAAGTTGACTCTTTTTTTCCACCACAGGCACATCATGTAGAAAGTGCAAGCAAATAACCCACATCTGTATAGCCCAGTGTAGTACGGGGAAGGGAGATACGAGAATTCAAGGGAGGAAGTGATCCAATGGATCCAGCTAATATTGAAACTATCACAAATTGCCTGCCAGCCTGCCAGGCATAAGTGAAATTCAAAAGCGACTATCCAGCTAAACTGGTTTGAAATAAGCCTGGGGAAGACAAGGTGTTGTACTTTTATATTCTGGAGTCAGTCTCTGAAGATAAGAAACCATCATAAATAAAACAGTTGTCTTCAGCATGGCACAGTTCTCTCAGAACCAGATTTTGACAAAGCTGTTTATTTTGGAACAGGGAGAGATCAAAGAAGGAAGATTAACTGAGCCCTCTCTGAGCATCCACTCAGTAACTTGAGGAGGGTCACTGACACCCGGGGCTTTTGTTCCTGCTACCAGGGCCTAGAAGAAAGAAACTAGGGTTTCAGTGTGTTTCGTCCTTGGGTACTGTCGCCCTTTCGGAATGTGTGGGGTTGGACTTCAGCACCCAGATGTTCTGCCTATCTTCTGCTTTTAAGGGAGGCTGCAGGACTGTCTAAACCTAGCTTGTAAAGTTCCTTTGAAAATATAGCATCCTCAGACCCTTGGAGAGTGAGGAGTGGGGGATGGGGCCATGGGAGGGCCAGATGTGATGGGAACAAATTCAATTCTCTGAAGGGAAAAGGCAAAAAGGCTGGTCCGCCTTCTCCTTCCTGCCTCAGATCGTGGCCCAGCCCAGTGCTGAGTTGACCAGGAGTGCCATCTACTGACCTACTTACTCCAGGTCTCTGGGCTGGTTTTTCCCTTGAGGTCTCATTTCTAGCAACAATAAAGAGAAGGAAATTCCAAATGCAGTGTAGAATTTTGGGCATGTTAAACGTGATTGCCCTGCCTGTGTTATTCAGCAATTCCCTTCCATTGCCAGAAGGGTAGTATTTTAAGTTAGCTTGACCAAATCAGTCATTTGCTTATTTTAATGTTAAGAATGAAGGCAGAAATGTGAAAAACTGTTAGAAATGCATTTTGCTTATGCACATTTTCAACTCGAAGAGAAGTATTTTATTTAGGCATATTCATGCCAGAATACCATCATCTTATTATTGCCAAGTAGAATACTTATTTATTAGTAGTATAAAATTTTATAGCTGAATGGGAATAAAGCATTATCATTTGTCTCTTTCATTCATCTTTGGAGGCCCTAATATGTTAGATGATAAGGCAGAACATCCAGCCCCATGCTTTTGTCATGAGTCATTATAATATATAGTAGACGATAAACAAAACTCTAAACTGAATTAGGACAGGAAACAGTGTAGGGAAGAATGGGAGGAGTATGGGACTTTTAAAGACCACCCTCAGCATTTTCTTCTTTGATATTAGTTTCTAGGATTGATGTTATGATGAGAGAAATGTAAACCGCTCTGCTTGTATGTGTATGCACATGTGTAACCACTCATTATCAATAAATGCGGTTATCCTCAAGCCTTTTCAAACTGGGATGGTTTGCAGGTACTTCTCCCAGAGCCTTCCATTTTGAAGTGCCTGCATAACAAATCAGTGGTATTTATTAAATAGTAGTATTCTCTTAGTTAACTATGAGCATAGCTCCCCACCCAAGCTTCTGAACAGTGTGTGGAATTACAGTTAGTCCAGATGAAAGCAAAGGCACTGGGCATTGTTTCACACACAATCACATCATTTCTTGGAGCACAACTGCTTCTGTCATCAAAGGACCCCCTTCACGCCCAAAGGCCACCTTCACTCCCAAAGTTGCATCCCTTTAGCGGAGTAAGCGACTAGCATCTGAAAGGCAGGTGCTCCAGAGGGCAAGGGTTGTTCTATCATTCCTAGCCCACCAAGCACTTATTCTCATGCTGAAGCAGCAGAATAAGCAGGAAAAAAGTCCTGCCTGCCATCAGGGACAGCAATCTCAAAATAACTCAGCTGCTATGCATGTGTGAGTGCTGTCATGAAAGAAAAGCGCCCTGGGAAGCTTAGATCGGTTTCCTTATCATCAACGTTTTTCTTAAGCTCTGCTTCTCTGACTCAGCATTTCATAAACAAGTAATTTATTTTCCAGGGGGTGGGGGCAAGATTAGAACAGAAGCAAATGTGTAGAGAAATGCTATTTGGGAAGCGATGTTATTGTGCATTTTGAGTGCTTTTGTTTCTGTGGATAGCTAGCTAGAAGGTGCTTGAAGTGAAATTTACTAGTGTTTTCTTTGATTTCTAGATTCTTGAAGTGAAAAGTCCAATCAAACAAAGCAAATCAGATAAGCAAATAAAGAATGGTGAATGTGACAAGGTAGGTTTCCAGTCCACTTCTGGGAGTGCTACGGACAGCCTGGCATGTCTTTGTTTCTTCGTGGTCCCCTCGGTAGTTCTTGCAGGCTCTCCTCTCATCTCCAACTCCCAAGTGAATATTTCATCGCTGTGCTTTGTAGTTCCTTCTCCCTGTCTTGCTTTTTCCTTCAGTATTAAGCATGACCACTACGTTTACCAAGGGACTTCAGCCACATCACATTGGGATATATGAAGATTGTAGCAGAGGCAGATCAAATCACATGCATAAATAAATAAGATACCTGATCCCTGTGCAGTAAGCTTTCTCAGTGTGTGTATGATGTATATAAACTCTGACTTTAAGACTCAGAGAAATGTCAGTTACCCATTATGGGCGGGGTTTAGCCTGTCAGTAATCTTCCTGTTCGCCTTTACTGAAGTTGGCCTTGAGGCACCCACACAGAGGACTCATAAGTCTGAACATATGCAGGACAGCTCAAGTGCCCTGGAAGAAGAGCTGTTTGAACTGTTTGCTTAGTGATTTCTGCATCTTTAGAATATTCTTTTCTTTAGTCATTTACTTGCATCGTTTATGAACATTTGGAATACCTGGAAACCTTTTTATCCCTCCTTATTAAGATTTTTTCCATAATATTTGTTGATACTTTCATGTTCAAGCTGAAGTGTTTTGTCATTGTCTAAAAATGTTTGAGACTGAAGAATTAAAAAATAAAAACAGCCTCTGCTGTCATTTGTCCAAACTGACAATGTCGCATTGAATTTCCAGTATTCCTTGCAGAGGCCTTGTTTTGGGAAACTGAGTCTACTCACTTGAATGTTGTTGAGAGCAAATAGACTCAAGAATTGCCCTCCTCCATTTAAGGCAGGTTTGAAAAGGTCAAAATCAGGGCAGGAAATGTCACAGGCTTCTGCCTGTGATCATGGAATCTATGTAACTTTGTGCAGTATGGTAGAGTCACCCTAAGCTGTACATGGATTTTTTATTTTATTCATGTGTGTGCATGTGTGTGTGTGTGTATGTGTGTGAGTGTGTGTGCATGCGCTCACACACAAGTACATGTGCCTGTGGAGGTCAGAGAGGGTGTTGGGTCACCTGGAGCTGGAATTACAGGCAACTTGAACCGCCTGACATGGGTGCTGGGAACTGAACTTGGGTCCTCTGCAAGAGCAGTACATGTTCTTAGCTGGCAACCCACCCCTGCATGTGTGTTCTTACTCACCAACTGCCTTTTAAAGTTTTGTTCTTTGGGGAACACCCTTCTCTTTCAGGCATACCTAGATGAGTTGGTAGAACTCCACAGAAGGTTAATGACACTGAGGGAAAGACACATTCTGCAGCAGGTGAGAAATGCTTTTTAGCACAACCCTTTCCCCCAGCCTCCCGGCCTAGTATGTTAGCACATGGAGGCCACAGCAACCTCACACCAACAGAATCGAAATTGTGCTTGCAGAGGTGATTGGGGAGGACTTGAATATTTGGGGCTACCCAGGGTGCACTTTGGAGCACTCATGAAACTCATACCAGACACAGTGCCCCGTCCTTCCAGCTCGTACCATATGTGAGCTGAGAGAGGGGTCAGGAGTCTGCAGAAACTTTGGGGACCAGGCTTCTGGTTTCATGGGAAAACAGTGATAAGAATTTAAGTCAAGTGTTGTAAACATTTGTCATTCAATTTGGTAACTTTTTGCCAGTTCTATTCTACAGGAAAATAAATGTTTTTTTCATTTCCCTTATCTTGTACAACATACAGTGTATTATCATTAGCTCAACTCTGGAATGCTCCAAGCATGAGGAAACTTCTTTTAGCACAATGTGATGTTTTGAGAAGATAAGAGGGGTGGGTTTTAGTTTTTGTACAAGTACAGTCTATGCCTTTATTCCATGAACAGTGGCTATTGATAAAATAATTTGTCTTTAACAATTTGGAGACTATGTGTTCCAGATTCCATAATAGATTTATGCATTACTTCACTTAAATTTTCTTACTACTTTAAAATGACTTGAAATTACTACTTGATCTACCTTAGTAATATATAAACTATTTTTTAAATGTTGATGGTTGCATTTATATTCTGTGTATGTCCCTTCTTCAGTCTATAAGTACTCTCAAATTTGTCAACTTCTCTTGGTCTAATAAACTTTTAGCCCTTCTAGAATTTGAAATAATAGGCTTTGTCTATAGACCTGTGGTTCTCAATTTTAGATAAATTCTAGGCTTTGCGTGTACTTTCACGTGAGCGTAGGTAGAGGCGCTGGATTTGAGTGTCTCTAACTAAGGCATGGTTAGCACTTTACTGGAAGTCATCATATCTTTCTCATCCATAACCAGAGCACTCAACTTCCTCACGTGGGGGCATATTTGCATATTACCTATGTACAATCCTGTTATTCTCATTATTTCTGGGTTACCTCTTATACCTAATACAGTGCAGATGCCACGCAAATTATTGTTATCCTGTATTGTATGGGGACCAATGACAAGTTCAGTAAAGGCACTTTTTCCCCCCAAGGATTTTCAGTCCATAGCATGTTGTATCGGAGAACAAGGAACCTGGGGATACAAAGGACCAACTGTACTTTCTCCAGCTTTCTTTCATAGAACAGAAAACTGCTCAGTGACTAAATGCTGATGGTAAATCTGGTAGCTGTTCTTCCTGTTGGCTCCCAAACTCTAAGTGACTAAAGAGCAGTTGTCAGAAAAAAGCTACTGATGCCCAAACTGGGCCCCAGTTGCAGGTTTCACGGGTGTTGGTGTCTTGGGCAGGTTGACTGTTGGACAAAGTCTCACCTGGGAATATCGCTGGCATCCTCTGTCTAATGTTCTTTATTTTGACCTTTGGAAGAACTGTGAGTGAGGGTGGCTTACTTGAGAATTGCATGCAAGTAGATTACTTTAGCATTCTAGAGGGAAAGAGTAATATCTATAAATTTTTAACCTGGCATAAAGGCCCTCCAGGGCACACAGCGTTTCACCCTGATTCACCCTGATTGCATTCCCAGGCCAGTTGAAAGCTCTATCTTCAGCCGTTTGCCTTGTAATGCAGCCAAGGCTTGGGATTCTGATACTGTGATGTATGTCCTGTCACGGTTCACTGCTTAGTTAATTCATATTGTAAAACATAGCACAGTGGAGGGCTGGTGTTATTCTCCACCTGGAGGGGCACTCATCTGATGAAATGCATGCCACAAAGTCTGTATAGCCTCCACTGGGTAGAACTAAACGTCCGAACCAAAACTTCTGCTGAGGCCAGAATAGCATCCTTGTTTCTTCCTTTAATGTATCCCTAGTCCAAAAACCTATCCTGGCAATTTTATTTGTCTCACAAAAGCTGGCCTCGGGGATGCTGTCCTGGCTCCTATTATTTAATTTCATGAAAAGACAACATTAGATCAGGAAAGACTATATATTCCTAAGTGTTGACAGGGGTTTCTGTCCCGCCCAGTCCCACAGCCATTCAGTCCCAAAGAAACACACAGAGGCCTACGTTAGTTATAAACTGATTGGCCTATTAGCTCAGGCTTTCTTATTAACTAACTCTTAAATCTTACATTAACCCATAATTCATGTCTGTGTTAGCCACATGGCTTGGTACCTTTATCAGCGAGGCATTCTCATCCTGTTCCCTCTGTATCTGGTGACGACTGCAGACTGAGCCTTTTCTTTCCAGAATTCTCCTGTTCTGCAACAGGACGGATATGAAGGACGGACCGATGACCGCAATTAGCATTTTATTAAACAAATACAAGTAACAAATCTTTACAGGGTACAAGACCATTGTCCCAAAGCAACTAAGCCTCCTTTCTATTGGGTAAAAATACAGTAGGCACAAAGCAAGAGGGTTATTATTATTAAATTATTAACCTTTGTTAATAATTAGTTTCCTTGTTAAACTATATATTCCATATTTATTTTCAAAATGAGATTGAGCATTTCTGGACTCCTCATCAATTCAACCTGGGATTGCATTCTATTATCGAAGAAGAAAAGTGAATACACACGTGTCTACGCACATGCACACACATGTGAGCACACACARATGTGTATATTTAAATACAGGGAAAGGGAGGAGGGAATAAGAAGAAAGAAAAAAACAGTTTTCCTTTAAGGACAGCTTATTAACTTCAATACCTTCTAGTTTTCTTGTAGAACTATCATCAAGGTTTCAAGGATGAGTAGCATATTGGAGTATTATTAGCAACACAGAGAACCTTTCCCAAGAAGTATTCCGCTAAATATACCTACTTCTCTCTGGTAGATTACCTGTCCTAAAACCCCTGTAAATTAAAGCCAGGTGTCCTCCCCCGTGAGCTCAGGTGAGGCTTGTGTTGTCATGTGGCAGTATGGTTTCTTATGTACAAATGAAAGACCTAAGTTACAACAGACCAACCCTATTCTAGATAAAGTCAAAGCAAAGATTGTTCATGACTTTTCACTCAGTGAGTGGCTACTTTGGATGGGAGTAACCTACTCTGGTATTTGAAAAAAAAATGATCAGACTAAAAATAATGTATCTACTATTTTTATATTTAAAAAATGGATTTGACGAAGGAACCACTGAAATAGCAGGTACATCTTACCCTGTTAACACAAAACACCTAGCAGCTTCATGCTACCCCTCCCACCCCATGAAGCAGTTCACACCCTCTTCCTTCCCTACTCCCAGCATGTACCCTGTCAGACTGTGCTTGTCTTATCTGCAGCCTCTCTGGCTTCTGTTACTATCGTGCGTAGGCATTGGGACCACTTTCTGAGCAGCATAGCGAGTGGCACCACAGTTTAACCACACTGCATCAGCAGGCAGGGCAAGAGTTTAGTCGTTCAGGGATTAGTAGGGTATTTTCAGGATTTGTGGCCTATTTGGTTGTAATAACACATGCTAATGTTGTGCTTCTGATGATCTGGCATCAGGAGTCCTGAAAGGAGTGTGTATCTTTACAGAGCCTTTACTTAATTGAGGACATTAGGACATGCTCTAATAACGCAAACAATTACAAAGTATTAATGCTGTTCTTGTTGGTGAATAGGACCAAATTCTCCCGAATGCATTTGCCTTGGCTACTGCTTTAGGTCTCTGTTTGCATCGGCTTTGATGGATTTTCACCAACCCCATGAAAATGCAGGGGTCTTAGCAGGGTTAAAATGCAGGGTTAGCACCATCAGTTCCTGTATGTGCCCTAGCAAGAGGGAGATCTGGCAGCGGCAGA
Source organism: Bramus lutescens (assembly GCA_001685075.1). NCBI lineage: Eukaryota > Metazoa > Chordata > Mammalia > Rodentia > Cricetidae > Bramus > Bramus lutescens. The sequence goes on along the minus strand of LOEQ01003621.1, from coordinate 57,724 downwards.
AATGTAAGGCTAGCTTGTGAACGCTGGAAACCCTTACTATACTGAGTAGGTTTCCTAGTGGCCAGAATGTTTTGTTATTTAAAATTAAGTGACTTTCTTCTATAGACAATTCTTATCATCCACTTTTCAATTTATTGTTTAGTAACATACGATGTTGAATCATAGAAAGCTATTTTCCTGGAAGGGTGCGTTCCCTGTCATTCAAAACAATGGTAACAAATAGAATCAAGTGCCGGGCTCTGCTGTAGCTCCACACTGTGGTTTTTAGTCACTCTGACAGCTTGGCTGTGGCCGTTTCCCCACCTCCTGCCCAAAGCTCTAGTTATTAAAAAGAAAGTCGCTTAGGCTTTTCTGAGTTTTCCTTCCTGCATTTTTTTCCAACATGTTTTTAATGATTATATAGGAATTTCACATCATGCCCCCTGATCACACTCAATTCTCTGTCCTCCCAAGTCCACCCCCCCACACATTTAGGACCCCACACACACACACACAAAGGAGGGGGACCAAGTCCAGTTTGTGTTACACATATACTGAGTAAAGCTTGGTCAAATTCCCACTGGCCAGACTTAAGGAAAACTGAGTCCTTCCCATTGGCACCCCCCCAGAAGCCTCTGATTGTGGAGAGCTTCACTTCAACATCCCCATCACAATTTTTAAGAGTTCTCTTCAATGCTTTGTCTAGTCTGATACTTTTTTGGGAGGAGAGTTGGTAGGGGTTGTCACAGAAGCATTCTATGTCCCTCTTTCTTGCCTAATTTGTTTTGTGGAGTGAAATGTCATTGAGGGCTGTAAGGAGATGTACCAAGCCTGGTAGTGTTGGGTGGTTTACTTCTCCCTATAGGTAATTAAGGGCACCTTTCTGTTTATAGGGAAGTCTTAGCCATAGTGCCGTGATCCCTGCAGCAGGTGGTAGTTGTGCCTTATTTGATCCTCTGCCAGCCTGGCATGTGGGGCAGAATGTGTGCTTTAGCCCCTCCCCCCATCTTCCAGATACGGGCACAGTAATATTTACGTGATGGTCAAGTAGTGAGCAGTCAGCTCTGCATGCGCCAGATCTGGGATCCCTTCTCAGTGAGCAGTCAGCTCTGCATGCACCAGATCTGGGATCCCTTCTCAGTGAGCAGTCAGCTCTGCATGCACCAGATCTGGGATCCCTTCTCAGTGAGCAGTCAGCTCTGCATGCACCAGATCTGGGATTCCTTCTCAGTGAGCAGTCAGCTGTGCATGCACCAGATCCAGGATCCCTTCTCAGTGTTGTGCCATTGACTACTGTGCATGTAGTTGAGGAAGCTCTGGACAACTTGGCATTCGCCTCTGCTGTATGAATTTCTGATTACAGTAACTCTGAGAGGCTATTTGTTCCTCTTTTGATCTGATTATTACTATTTTGAGACTGAATCTTGCCATGTAACCCTGCTAAGCCTTGAACTTGGAATCCTCCTGCCTCAGCCCCCTGTGAGTTATACTGACAAGTGTATGCAATAGTATCCAACTTCCTATAACAGTGGTTCTCAACCTTCGTAATGCCGTGGCCCTTTAATACAGTTCCTCATATTGTGGTGACCTTCAACTATAAGATTATTTTTGTTGTTACTTCATAACTGTAATTTTCCTATGGTTATGAATTGTAATGTAAATATTTTTGGAGATGGAAGTCTGACAAAAGGGTCATGATCCTCAGGTTGAGAACCACTGTCCTATACCAAAATCTCCAGGTTTTTACTAGATTCACAGTTTACCTACATAATGTAAGAAAAAAATAACATACTCAGGAAAGAATGCTTCTGTTCAACCAGCTCATCCTTGTATATGTTAAGTATCTGATTCCACAAGAGTTTTGTATATATAGAAATAGCTATGCTGAGTCTCTGTGTGGGGGCATACGTGTACTAACTTTTCCAGAGTGCTAATTAGTAGCTACTAAAACAAATGTGTGACCATTTAAGATCTTTGTGTCAATTGGTGACTTTGTATGTTTGGTTGGTTTTTGTTTGTACATATGAAGAAATAACTGTATTGGTTTTGTTTTGTTTATTTTATTTTATTTTTTTTTTTGCTTTGCACAGAACCTCAGTTCCTTAGCCCAGGCTGGTCTTGAACATAGAATATTCATGCCTGAGCCTCCCTGAGTGCTGAAATTACAGCATTAGCCACTGTGCCTATATGATAATAAGCTATTGTTTAGTCCCATATAAGTGATATACTTTAGCAATAAGATCCCATCTGATAGTTTCATACATGGAACAGAAGCCTGAGTCTAGTGTAAGGGAGGAAGATGCTCTTCCCTACTTCATCCTAAACACAGCAGTAGGCCTGCAGCCGAGTAATCCAGGCTCCATGTTAGAGTTTAAAAGATGACACCAGAAGGTTGACCCTGCCTCCATTCTACCTCTTTCATGTATCCATATTTTGAGAGAAAGAGAGCTGTTAGACCCCCAAACATGCATCTCCATTCCAAGTAAGAAAGACAGAAGATAAAAGACACATGCCTGTCATCTATGACCTCAGGAATTTTCCTAAGAGCCTAGTGATTTATGAATGGTAGCATCTGCCCAGTGTACAAATGGGTCTAAGGAGACAGACTTTTAGCTGGGCGTACCACCGTGAGAGAACAGTAACTTTTAGGAAGAGATAAATGCATGTTAGAGCATCGGGTTGCAGTGCCTGTCGTGGTTCCCCAACCTGAGTAACTTGTGTTATTAAAGCCAGAGCTTTAGCTCACAAAATAACTCTGGGGGTCAGATGACACAATCAGAGCTCAATCTAGAATTGGACAATTAATTTGATTGAGGTGTGTGCATGCGTGTTTGAATTAATTGGATTGAGGTGTGTGCATGCATGTTTGTATGTGTGTAACCAAAAAGCACATGTTAAGACCTATAGGTATTCATTCACAAGTGCTTTCAGGAAACTAGCTTTAAGAAAACAAGGTTTTTAATCTTTAGTTTTGATGTTTTCCAATTTAGTGTTGCATAATTTAAAACTTTACTGAATAAGTCATAGACTAAATCATTGCAATCACTTTTTAAAGATAATTCAATTAAAGAGAATCAAATAAGAATGGAAGTTGCCAAGTGAACCCCCAGCGAAAAAATATGTTCTTTTGCCCCATCTACCCTCTCTCATGAAGCTTGCCAAAATGCGTCCACATCCCTTTTCTATGTAGCATGTTAACTTAACAAGCACGCTACCCACTGAGTCCGCATCTCTTTTCTACATAGCGTGTTAACTTAACAAGCACGCTACCCACTGAGTCCACATCCCTTTTCTATGTAGCATGTTAACTTAACAAGCARGCTACCCACTGAGTCTGCATCCCTTTTCTATGTGGCATGTTAACTTAACAAGCACACTACCCATGCACACCATCCTTTTTGTTATTGCTCCAGTTTTTGAAGACAGGGTTTTTCTGTGTAGCCCTGGCTGTCCTGGAACTTGCTTTGTACACCAAGCTGGCCCCGAACTCAGAGACCTGCCTTCTTCTACCTCCCAAGTACTGGGATTAAAGGCATGTGCCACTACCACCCAGCAGCAGTGTCTATTTCTAATAACGTTATTGCCAATGAAAGAATACTTTATATGGTAAAGGAATCCCTCAAAGCAATGCCGTGATTGTTAGTGCTGACCTTTGGAAGTGTTCCCTGCAGTCCCTTTGGCCCCAGAGCTGGTAAACATGTGTGATTACTTTACTTGTAGGGCAAAGGCATTGATTCTTCTTCTAGGTAAAGTTTCTTATTCACAGGTGTTCAAGAGCATTTGTTGAACACAACAGGAAGCAATTCATATATATTCTTATGTAACATGTACAGTGCGGTGAATTTTCACAGAGTAAAAGCAGCATGTAAAGCTGCTCTCAAATTCAACAACATTCCAAAGGCTCCCTAGGGCCCCTCCCCTGGTCCTCCCAAAGGCTCTCTGGAGCCCGTCCTGTGGTCCATAATGGGTTGGCGTAGCATAGGTGGTATCTGTTTCTGTTCTATGTATTCCTAAATTTTCTAAATATTTTATAATACTATATTCAAAACATTGGCTTTTTTAAGATTTAACTTTTCGTCCACTAGTGTTTTGCCTACATTTGTGTATGTGCAACCATATGCATGTCTGGTGCCCTCCGAGATCATAAGAGTGTTGGAACCTCTGGAACTGAAGTTACATGTGTTTGTGAGTCACTCTTGAGGGTGCTGGGAGCCAGTGCTCTTAACCATTGAGCCATCTCTCCAGCTCCTGGAACTTTTTTTTTTTTTGAGACAGGGTTTCTCTGTAGCTTTGGAGCCCATCCTGGAACTAGCTCTTATAAACCATGCTGTCCTCAAACTCACAGAGATCCACCTGCCTCTGCCTCTCGAGTGCTGGGATTAAAGGTGTGTGCCACCATCTCCCAGATATGTGTTCTTTTTTAGGAAGAATTTTATTTCTAACTGGGGGTCTTCTTGCATCTACCAAATATAGTCATAGTCTTTTGTGTCAGGGACTAATTGTTTTAAAAAGGTCTTGAACTGTCACATAACCCTACCCATTTTAGTAAAATTTTCTGATGGTGACTTGAATTGGTTTATTTAGTATGAGAAGTAAAAACAGTCATCTGTCCCTTTGAGGATTTTATTTTAAAGGCTTCCTTTATCTTTGACTTATTGAATTGACTAACATACAGTTCAGTAATAGTTGTAATGGTAAAAATAAAATGGAGCCATTTCCTGAGGGCTGGCAGTGGGCTGTGGGCCATGAGGGGTAGCAGGTCCTAGGCAGGGTGCTAAGCAGCAGGTGACAGATCTCAGCTGGTCAGCTACTCCCACATGGCGTGTGATAGGCATGCCATGCAGAGTGAGGTTGGATATTTATTTAGTGGGTTATGGAGAGGAAAGGGAAAGAGGGGAAGGAGAGAAGGGGTAAGAGCAGAGAGAGGCAGAGAGAGAAATAGAGATGGAGGAGAGGAGAGGAGAAGGTACCTCTTCAGGAAAAGAGATGGAAAGGAAGGAGAACTTATGGGCTGGAAGCAGAAGGAAGATATGGAGGGGAGTGGGCGAGGATTGTCTCTTAAAGGGACAGGACAGATTACAGTAGTGTTGCAATAGGACCTTGTGATTAATAAGAATGTTTATCCCTTTGTTCCACTTGGTTCCATGTTTGAGTCCCCCATCTCCTTCTCTTTGCCTTTGATGTCTGTTGCTTACACCCACACTTTTTCTTCTTTACCTCTTCAGATTGTGAACCTTATAGAAGAAACTGGACACTTTCATATTACAAATACAACATTTGATTTTGATCTTTGCTCGCTGGACAAAACTACAGTCCGTAAATTACAGAGTTACCTGGAAACATCTGGAACATCCTGAGGATACAACAACTGGATGCATCAAAAACTTTTTTTTTTGGTTGTGATTTTTTGTTGTTGTTGTTTATATGAAAACACTCAGAATGATACAACCAAAAGGGAAAAAAATAAAAATCAAACAACCTTCAGCTTTATTTTTCTTTAAAGCCAGTCATCATCTCTTGATAAAGGAGAGGTTACGCAAACCAGCCTCAGAGGACACACCTCTCCAAGGAAATCCCAGGAAGAGTTAGCCTGGCTAGCCTTGAAAACGTGCAGACGCAACACAAGAAAACTAAAGAATGTGTATGGCACCATGGATCTTTCTGTGGTGGTTCATTCCACAGGATGAATGCATATTCAACACACTGCCTTATTACATAACTGATCTATTTATTACCACATACAGAAAAAATTGTAAGGGGATGACACCACCAGACATTACAAGTACTTGGGCCCGTGGATGCTCTTTCAATGCAGCGCCCTTGCCATCCCAAGCCCAGTGACCTTACTCGTATACCGTGCCACTTTCCACCAACTTTTTCCAAGTCCTTTAACTTGTTGCCGTCTATGTTTTCCACCTTTGTTTTTCCAGTTCCAGGACACACTTATCAACTGGGGGGACCAAATAGCCACCTCGATTTTCTTCCTTGTGGTCTTTTTCCTAAAAGTTGAGGCCCAGTCCTTGGCTGTATCCATGTAATGATCTTGGACGTGGTAGATGTACCAAATAGGATCATTTGAATTGCTGTCTAGCCTTAGTCAATAAACCTGTAGGACTTCTAACAAAAGTGTACCTGTACTGTCCACGGTCCAGCATTGTTGAGCTGTCGCCAACACTCCTGTGTCTATTTTACTGTTGCAATATTAGGTGAAGATGGAAGTATAGGCATTCCACAGAGTCATCATTTTAAAAGGAATTCTGGTCCTGTTTTCTAAAACAGCAGTGTAGACACTCTTAATTTGGGTCTATTTATTAGTAAGCCTTCACCTGTCTTCAGCTGCCAGTGTGGTACTCATTTCTTCTTAGAAACAAAACAAAAACAGGAATCAGTTTTGGGGGGTTTGTTTTCTTTGGTTGCTTTTTAATTTGGGGTTTTTGAGGGGTTATTTGTTCGCATATGATTCTCTTAGACTCTCTTATGTTTGAAAATTAAAGCCTTTCTTTGGGGGAAATTCTTGGTTATTCTGCCATGACAGACTATGTATTGACTTGTAGATTTGGTATCTGTTGAGTCTCTTTCTGATGTTTCTTGAAGGATTTCCTGTATAGGTAAAAGTAAAAATGGTTGGGATGGGGGAGAGTCTTGTCCTTGTTGTTCCTTTGTTTTGAAATTAGATATCTGTCCTGTGGCATGCAAAAGAAGGCAAATTATTTTCAAAAGAAAAAGAAAAAAAAGCAACCAAAGTACTTTTTGGTGTCATTATTCTATCTCTCTGTCGTGGAGGAATTCAGAGTTAGAGCAGCCACCCTTCCAAGCTGTTACCAGAACTCAACTGAGAAGAAAAATGAAGAAATACTTCTGGATCCAAAGGTTCACCACTGGATCGGCCTTACGAGAGTCTCTACGTGTGCTAACAGCCTGGTCTCCCCCACATTTGTTCCCATGACAGATGCTGTCCTTTCATTGAGAGATTAACTAGTGTCTGTGCAGAAAATGGTCTTCCCAGACCCGTTCTTTCAGGCGGTAATGTAAATGCAGATTAATAATGGAGCAATTTCTGCATTTTAAAAAGGAGATTTTTTTACACTGTTTCTTTCTATCCAAAGAAACTATTTTTTCTTTTTTTAAAAAAACAAAAAACAAAAATGATAATACAGCCATGGTCTTTGTAAATTGCTTTCCTGTGATGTCCCAGAGGACAAGGGCATACAATTTCAAGAATGTTCTGATTCCTCATGATGATTGGAATGAGTCGTACTTGAAGCATTTGGTGTGTAGTCCACTTCTTGTGTACATTTGCATAGCTATATTCCCTGTCATTTTGGACAGTAGGTGGTTGGACTGTGTGGTTTTAGTTGTGTTTTATTTCTAACTTCACAGGTGAAAAGAGAAACAATGTTTCCAACATTCAAAAATCCTTTTAAGTTTCTAACTGCAAATCCATATATTCTTAAACTAGAAAAGTAAATGGTTTAACTAATGTATCTGTATAATTTGACTAGAAACATACATATGCAGTTTGGGCCATTTTTATTTTTTATAACCAAATTATGTGGTGAAATATGATTTGGCTTCTTTTGTTCCTAAAGTTACAGAGAAACTAAGATAAAAGATTACCCTGTCACCTGATGCCCAAAGAAATCCAATTTAAAGGGGGTAGGGGTAAGAAGAAAGGCAGCTATTGTAATGATAACATTAGAGCTAGAAAATTAATTCATGAAGATGTCTCCAGAAAATCATGAAATGTAAGTTTGTACATGGATAACAAAATTCAGAACAACTTCTCAGCGTATTACTCAGACAGCAAAACTGTTTTCTGTAAAATTCTGGCAGATTAAGAGTCATGCTATAGAATTAGCCTTTCAAATGGTCCTTCTGTTCATAGCTTATGGTTTGAAAATACAGAAGTAGTGAATCCCTCGGCTCATCCCGGAGAGGGGCCATGCTTCTCTGAAAGCAAACCACTCACTCCTGCCACATCCATGGACACTCACTTTTGAACCCTGCTCATATTTTGACACATGTGTACCCTAACAGTGGCTTTGGTCTTTAAGCACAAGGGGAAATGGCAGGGTTTTATTTCATATATATATATATTTTTTTTCAAATAAAATTAATTGGGTGAATGTGAATATGGTTTGAATCAGCAAGAGTATGATAAACTATCATTAAATTTTTTTCTCCTGTGATTGAGGAGGAAAAAAAACCTGTATGTACAGATCACACGCACGCACAAACACACACACACTTATAAATTAGCTTTTGATTTTAGATTTGCAACAAGTATGTGTGTGTGTCTGTGTGTGTGCGCACACGTGCATGTGAGGCATGTGAGGGGGCTTCTATCTTAGGATACACCAGTCATGTTAGCAAAACAAGCTATGCAGTTACTTCATATCATCATGCAGTCTGCCCCCTCTCTTAGGTGACATAGATATATCTGTGTCAAAATTAGGGAAAGCATCAAAGGAGATGAGCTTTAGATAAGAAAAAAATTAAAAACTTGTTAAGCAAACCTCTAAACTGAATAATTACCTGATTTGTAGAAATAGCCAATAAATTTGGGGGTTTTATTTTTCTTTCATCAAAATCAATTGTACCTTTTGCAGGTATACCAACCTGAACTTAAAAACAACAATTATCCCATTTACCATTTCAAGCCCTACAAATGTAGTTACATACTTGTTTAAGAGCGATTTTACTCTTAAATGCTTTAACTCTACCTATGTAATGAGTTGGTTGTTCAGTGTTGAAATGGTCAGTGTCTGTACTTGGTGGCTTGTGTTCATTTTTCTCACTGTGGAAGTGGTCAGCTCTAGGGTAATTTGCTGTATGCTTATTACTTTCCACCTTTAGCGTTTTGTGTACTGATGCTATGTATTCCTATATTTATATATATATATGCACATATTATCACAATAATCTTGCTTTGGACTGTTGCTCTCAAGCTATGACTATGATGTAGAGATGACTACAGCTGCAGAGAATGTGGTGGAATCACTTCCCATGGTGTAGGTTAGTCTTGGGCTGGAAGTCTACATCTTTCACCCTCCTCTGTTTCATAGGATGCTTTTTATTATGTAGGAACTGCCATCCTGAATATCCCTTGTACAGATGCAGTCGATTTCAAAGGAAGACAAAGCCACTGCTGTCTGTAAACTGTAAATATGTATTTTGGCACTTGTACTCCAGTATTCTGAAAACAGAGTTATGATGGAAATGCTGACAGATCTTTGATGGTGGCCAGCGCTACCCTGCAGTGCAAAAATAAATTAAGTAAAAAATGTATTCTGAGATTAGCAGTGCAAGGCCAACATGTTTTACAAATCTGTCAGTATCTTTCTAATGGAGTGTGTATGTGTAGTTATGTTGAAAGATACACTGTGTATGTGTGTACATGCTTTTATGTGAACTACAAGGCACACGAAAGATGTATTTCCCATCTCTAAATCCCATGTTGAAATGTTAAGTGCGGATGGACAGAAATAGGTGTTTTGCTTAAATTCATATCTAATCTATTGTGACTCCTTTTTCTATTTTTTACAATGTGTAGTCTTTGCAGATTCATTTGCTCAGTCTAGTATCATATAAGGGAGAATAAGTCCTTAGCCTTTCTTCATTAAAAAAAAATGTGTTTCTGAAGGAAAATGGAGAGATTGGAGACTCCCAAAGAGTGGACCATGCACCCCAAACCACCTGAGTACTGAGGCCATCCTCATTTATTTTCAGGTGCCCAGTTCCTAGCCCTGTTTCATGTGTCCTGAAACCAGTACATAGTTTAAGCTCTGTAGTGATAAGGGGAGCTCCTATATCAAAGCTCTATAAAGACTCGTCAAGAAACAGCATATACATTGTTTCTTTTTCTTTTTGCACTATCCCTGTGGAAGGTCCTTTCTTGTAAACTAAATTATGCTATAGCTAGACAAAGTCAGCCAACAAATTCTAGTGTTTAATTAGCATGGAGAATGCTGCTCTGGTTAGGCAGGAGGGACACAAATCTACAATGCATTGTTTGACAACTAACCAAGGAAGTAGATGTGATATTCTCCTTAGAAGCAAAGAGATTCATATTAAATTTTAGAAGCTGGCCTCCTTTCATTCAGGCCGACAAGCCATTTAGAGGATTATTGTGGACTGCCTTGGCTCTCAGCTGGAAACAATCAGAGGTGTGGAAGCCTCTGTCCCAGATGGGCTGGCATGAGAGGAAAACTATTGACCACTCCTGAACTGCATGGACTTCTGTCCTTCCAGGATAGATACGCATGTGTCTATTGGAAGTAATTGCTTTGCATGTTCTCCAAAGAAAGTGCATCAGGGAGCTACTGGAGATGGCTGTGCCACTGTCCCAAAGTCCTACTGGAAATGTGCTGTGCCACAGAGTGTCTCAGTGTGCCTGTTGGTCCCAAAGCAGTACTCCATTTGGGTAGGCAAGGATACGCAGAGGAGGTTGGAAGATCAAGGCCCAATGCCCAGACCCCTGCGGGTGGTAATTCAGACACACGCTGTCCAAAACTAGTGTCCCTTGTTTTCCTTACTAAGAGCAAAGCAGTTAAAGGTAGTTTATTGGTTTTCTTGGCAGGGTACCACCCAAAGAGAAGATGCTGAGTCCATTTCAGTGCTATTGCTGTCTCTACCACATAACAGTATCCACACCTTCGTATTTAGAGGCATTTCTGGTCTTTCCCAAAGGCGGTAAAATCGCCTTTGCCTCTTAAGCTTAGTTTTTTGGTCTTAATTTCCGTTTAATTAAAGAAGGGTAACCAATACTGTCCCAAGAGCTAGCCAGTGAAATACATGACAAAACCCAAAATCACTCCCATGATTGTAAGTGGTCCCTGTGGCTGGCTGTTCTACACCACACCCTGAATGGAAGGGCTTTTTGACTCCACTTGTATAATAATGGGGTGATTATTGTGGCCCTAGGCAGGCTGCACAGAATAGGTGGCTGGGACCAATGAGAGCCACGAAGCACAGGCAAAGCCACTTGCTCATTTCCCTGGTAACCATGGCTTCTGCACAGCGTGCAGCCCCCACCACAAAGTTCTGTACATTTCAAAGGGTGGGAAGGGATAAATCCAGGTCATTAAAGGGAAATAATCAAAGCTAATGAAAAGATAAAACAAATGAGACACACCAACAGGGCTGTCTGTGCAAGTAATAAGGTTGAAATGCTCATACTGATTTCCAGGCAGAGCCACATTCCTCACACATGTGGTTTGTGTATCTGCATCTGGGTGGGTGGTCTGGGGAGAAGTGCTAAACGCGGCAAGATGGCTTAGTTTCTGAGCTGTGGAGGGAAGCTTTGAGGCAGGCGCAGCCCATGGCATCTGCAGTCCCTGTAAGAGAAAGAAGCTTTCCTTCTGCTTTGTTCCAGGAGAGAAAGTTTGAGCATGGTGTATTCATGACAGCGAGTCTCTGTGCAGTCTATCAAAGGGTAGGCATATGCGGGGTGAGTGAGTGAGTGTATACTAGAGTCCTCCCTGCCCTGTCACAGCTCTAGGGGTGGCATGTGTAGTGTGGAACTGAACTCTGTTTATTCTACTGTATCCCCTGGGTGCTAGGCATGTCTTGAAAGTGATAAAACAGTTTTGAATAACACCTTAATTTAGATAAGACAGACATATGTGGTCATCAAGGAGCCAAAATGAGTTACCCTCACACAGATGCCAAGGGAAGCTTTCTCAGTCTAAGGCAAGATGCTTCTTAAGGGGAATGACCCTCCTGGAAGACTCCTGAGACAACCAACGATAACTTTGACAGCCATGAATCATTCTGGTTGTGTCACTTTCTAAATGTCCCTCAGAATTCCTAGTTATTTTGGCTTTTTATTTTGACTTTTATATACTTAAGTGAAAAATCATTATTTTCCAAATTTTATATTTATTTACTGGAAGATCCCAAGGACTAGGCCTGCTGTGCTCACTACTGGGGCCTGGAACAACTTTAAAATAGTCTGTATCACATGGAAGTGTGGAAGCGTTTTGTGAAGAAATTTTGCATTTAATAAGTTTGGGAAGCCTGCCCAATATTTAAACCTCTCGGAAACTCATGGCTTAGGAGTCACGTGCTCCAGCTGAACTTGTTTGAACACAGTACAGCATTTCCAAAGGCACACACACAAAGCCAACAGTAGACACACAGATTATTGGCAGAGGTTTTGCTTCTAAGGGAAAATTTCCTTGATCAAAATAATTTTAACTATGTTCTTTACAATTATTTACAACTCTGCTTAGAATGGTAATGATTAAAAAGAACAAAGCAGTGGACACTTTCAGAAATAGATATCTACACTCAGTTGCCACTTAAATTGTTGTCCAAACTGGGATGCTTTCAGAATAAAGTTTTTATTTATAGTCATCCTAAGACAAGGCAAGGAAATGGAGGCTTTTGACAAACCAGGATACTGTGCCAAGGAGTGCACTTGGAAACATGCTAAACTGCAACCTACCTTTTGATTTCCTTCTGTCCTTTTGATATATGTATGAGGGAAAGTGGACCAGACCCTATAGGGAAGAAAATGCCTTTCTTTACCTGCTGCCAAAATCATGATTGATATCCCTGTAACAAGTATTAAGAGAGGAGCATAACAAATTTACTAAACCTTTTCGTGGCTTGGGAACCCTTACAAATGACCCACAGACCCAGAGAAAATTAGGCTTTTATGCTTACATTCGAAGCACAGATAGTCGTATATAAGAGAGATTGAACACAAAGTAGGTTATACCTAATAGCAATGAACTGGGAACTTAGCAAGGTCTAATTCAGATTCATTGTGGCCTCCACCTATTGGCCAGGATCCCTCTGGAATGGTAGTTTTTTGTGACCATTCTTCGGGAGAAAAGGGCAGGGGTGAAGTGAGAGATTCTTTGCATCTTTTGTTTAGTATACCGGCTACAACAGTGTCATATTTGCAGGTAAGGGGTTCTGACCCCAGCTGTCACCCATATAGTAATTTAAAGTGTCTCCCTCACAGTAAAGGTACCCTAGGGTCAAAGGTTTAGAGGATGTTCTCAGTACTGCCAAAANAAAAAAAAAGCCTTAGCTCTCGACGTGTTCAGTGGCCTCTCTTATTTCTGCATCCCTGCTTGTGTTAGCTACCTCAGTAAGTGTTAGATAGGATCTGAGCACCAGGCTCGTTTTCAGGAGGACTCATTCCTTATTTGGAATTCTGTTTCCAGAGCCTACTGCCCGTTGAGGCTGTAGTCATCCTCCTTACACTCAACGCTTTGGCTGGAGATGCTGCTTTGTCGTTATCACCTGCTGGGCTCTCTGCTGATCCTACATCTATGCCACTGGCAAGATTTGATCTAGCGCCACTGGAGTTGTTTAGTTGGCATGTCCTCACACTCTGAGTGCATGTCCTAGAATTTTGCTGTTCCCTACTCTGTCACCAGGTTATGCTATCTGATTTCATTTGACATTTTAATGGTTCTCAGTTGCATAAGCATAATTCCCAGCTTAGAACAAGCATTCAAAGAATGCGGAGCCAGTGGATAAGCGACTTTAAAAAAAAAAAAACTCACATCCTTGGCTTGCAAGAAGGTTGCTACCCTCACGGCATTCCCTGCTTTATCTTTCCCCAAATCATCTCCCATATTCTGTTATACTAAACATGGGACAGTGAGCAAACAAAAGCCATGGGCACCTGAGTCAGAAAAGCCTGGTTTTGCATCCTGAGCTGTGTAACCAGAGGTGTACTTTTCTGAGCTTTGATTTGCTTACCTATGAGATGGTATTAATGTGGTTTTGAAGATTAGGAAGGTTTTGGTTTGTTAATCTAACTGTGGCTGGTCCATAGTAAAGTACTCCACAAATGGTATTTATTTACTTTCTATTATGGTAGTGGAGTTTGACAGGAGTCTTCTATCCACCTTTCTTTGTGTAAAACTGCCAGATTATCTGCTGGCACTGTTTGTCATCAGACCTTAAGTAGATTTAAGCCTGAATGTTAGCCTGTTGTAGTATGCCACATTAATAACCACTATCACTGCCCTTATACACACGTGCGCACACACACACACACGCACGCACACACGATTGTGGAAAAGTCACTGTGTAACAGGTCTCTGCCCCTCTGAAACTGCTTTTTAGCCCATGGAAAGGAAAGGAACCCATAAACAAAGCACTTTGCGTGTCTCTCTAGCCTCAGTTAGGCGACCTCTGACAGAATGGGACACATTTCTTCTGCTTAAGCTGGGTTGCTAGAGGAAAAGATGGCAAAGCTGAGGTCCTCACCATCCCACTTTCGCTTAAATGCCACGTGATATATTGGTTTCTCTGTGTTAAAGTTTTGTCTGGCTTTAATTCTCTATGGTAGAATCCATGTCCTCTCCTCTTCTGGCCTTCTAAGTCCTTCACTCTGCCATCAGAGCTCACAGCATGACTTCCTCCAGTGCTTCTCTAGATCTCATTTATTTCCTCCCTCCTCCCACTAAAGCTTGGATTACCTTAGGACCGCTCAGATAATCAGGAAAAATGTCCCCACATCAAGATTAACTTCTGTACCTTTGCCTTGTAAGGTATTGCATCCATCAAGTCTGAGGATTACTACATGGCCACTGGGGGAGTGATGTAAGAAGGTCATCTGTCTATGTGTTACTTTCATTGGGTAATAAAGAAGCTGCCTTGGCCTTTTGATAGGACAGCCCTTAGGTGGGTGGCGTAGACAGAACAAAATTCTGGGAGGAAGAAAGCAAAATGAGGCAGCCGCATGAAGCTCCGGCCCAAGATGGATGTGGGTTAGAATCTTCCCGGNTAAGCCACCACTTAGTGGTTGTACACAGATTATTAGAAATGGGTTAATCAAGATATGAGAGGTAGCCAAAAAGAGGCTAGATATAATGGGCCAGGCAGTGTTTAAATGAATACAATTTGTGTGTTGTTATTTTGGGGTATAAGCTAGCTATGCGGGAGCTGGGCCGGGCGAAAAGCAGGCCTGCTCGCCCTTTTCACTACAGGGGAGTTGTTTTTGTGTTAGGGAAATGTCAGGGTGAAATTCTCATCTCTTTGGAAGTTTGAAAGTAATGTCTGTTAAACTACGTAAGCAGAAGTTATTTGCTCTACATTAGAAATGAAAGCAACTTGCTACTATAATTGTTCAAGACATATTTCATGGTGATAATATTATCAGCAACCAGAGAAAATCCATAGGCATCTTCAAAGGTCTTTTAGGGCTTTAGTTTGTTGATGTTCCTCAGTCACTCAGCAGACATTCATAGGTCCGACCATATGCTAACCACTATGCTTTGGAGTTTGTGACAGTAGGGCCTGGGTATTCCCTTTCCATTCTGTGGAGGGAAAGGTCTCTTCTCTCTGAAGCAGCAATGTAGTGTCAACCTGAGGCTAGAGATCTGAGACTGCATTGGAAATCCTAACGTGGCAGGCAGACTGAGTAGCCTCCCTGGGCACCCAGCAACTTTCTCTCCTTACTGGTAGGAAGTTTCTTGATTTGACCTAAGTTTCCTGGACTTCTTAAGATAGATCTGAGCATATAGTTCATCTGACAGACTGTTCAGGAGCATTCTGGGGGCATGAACCAAACACAATTCCACCCAGCAGGGCCAGCCTATTGGGATTTGCTGAGAGAAGATTGAAAGCTGGTGATTCTAGCTTCATCTTGTACACCCCCCCCCTCCTCTGTGCTGCCAGATGCTGAGCTGTGGTCTGGCTTCATGAGATCACAGAGGGAACTTTTATCAGCTCCACCTTTTGTGGAAGTTCTGATTCAGGGCTTCTAAGAAAGTGTGGAATATTGCTATTTTCAAGTGTTTGCCAGATTATTCTAATGTGTAAACCAGGTGATAGAATAAAAAAAAAAATCCTGGTTCCGTCTTGCCAGAGTTTGTATTGGAAGCCTAGCACAGGGGACAGAAAGCCCATTGATGAATTTCTTCAGGTGACTGGAAGGTACTGCCGGGTGTGCAGTCTATATTGGAGATAGTCTTCTTCCACTTCTCTGAGCTACTAGGATTCTGTTTCTTTTGTCAGCAGTACAGGCTCCTGAGTATCACTACCATCTGGCTTCCTGACCTAAATGCTGGGGCCATGCCTAGAAGGCTGTAGATTTAACACACACCTGATTGTTCTAATCATGAGATCATTGGAAACACTTCAGTATTTGCTGCAGTTGGCAGAGAATGTTGAGGTGTGTCTTTGCTTTCCTCAAGCATCCAGACCACAGATCAATCCTCATTCCCGGTGCTGGGTGAATTCACCTTCGTCTTCTGAGACGTGTGTGTTGGTGTGTATCTAGAAAGTGAAGTAGAGGTCCCTGTTAGTAGGTCATCTGATACTTATCAATTAGATAAGAGGAGGAGAAGGGGAAAGAAAGGCATGCATGCTGCTTAAGGAAAAGGCAAATCAAATGCAAATCCATCTGGATAAAAATAAAGCAGAAGTAGTATGTATGAGGCAGCCAGCTTGCCGGCCCTTAACAATTTAGTCTGTCTTGATTCCACAAACCTTCTCAAGTATAAATGTTCAGGTTTCCTTTATATCAGCCAATCTAAGCAAGGGAAAGAATAAACCATTTATTCTTGTTTACTTTTGCCTTCCAACAAATGCATTGTTTTCTCATGTACTCTAAGCAATAGCTAAATTCAACTAGCCATTTCCTGGGGACTGTGTGCTCTTCTCCTTTGGTGGCATCTAGTGGTTTTGTCAATCTTAGTGTGATTCACAGTCTGGATCTTCAGATTCAAGGATTCTATAGCCACCCCTCAAGATTTCTGATGTAGGAGGGTCATCTGTCTATGTGTTACTTTCATTGGTTAATA